>JADLZK010009203.1:0-187631 GCA_015847255.1 Hyparrhenia diplandra | reverse complement strand
TAAATTACCATTTAAATACGTATGACCACTTGTGGCTAGGAGTCGGCGAAGTCCGCCAAGCCCCAGCCCCTCGCCAGCTTGGTCCGATTCCTATTGCCTTGAAACTATAAAAGTTCTAGTATGACTAGACACTACTATAGATTTGCATATCACCGCCGCCAGATCACCACCGGAATTAAAAGGTTGGTAGTGATGACCTTTTCGCCTTCAAAATCGCAGAATGGTTAGAATCACCAAGATCCTAAAGATCAAGTCTTCCATGTCACCGCTGAGTGTTAAGAACACCCGACAATGATGCCTATCGCTATCGGTTCTATTATCCAGCCCAACACTAATGCATATACTGACCAAAATTTCATTGCACCTAGTGAACTCGTCGCAAGGCCGCCCTCTTCCGCCCTGGCCGCCCCTCATCTCTTCTCCCCACTACACGCCAAAAACGCCCCTCCCACCGCATGACACACCTCCATCCTCTCGTCGTCATGCCGCTGCCCGACGGCAAAGTAGTCGACGATCGCAGGTAGCCCCGTGGCTCGTGGGCGACTAAAGAATCGGCATGGCTCAAGGCTGACCGGCCGCACCCACGGAGACGAGGGCGAGCGCCGCAATCGAAGCCCATTCCCCGCCTTTCTCCCGCCGCTCCTCCTCCCGCTCCCGTGCCAAGATTTGCATGCGCGTGAGTCCAATACGACGGGCGCCGGAGCACGGTTGACCGGGCCGGCAATTACCGGTGAGCGCTGGCGTAAGCACCGCGAGAGATGCGCGAGCGCGAGAGAGATATCCTTCCCAATCCTTCTATTTCAGAATATGTTAGAACCACAAAATCCATCTTTAAGCGATGCCGATTCTGAAATTTGTTATGTGTGTGTGTGTTTTTTTACAACAAGCATTATATTATATTATGCAGCCATCATATAAAAAGTCCTCCAAGAGGACTGAAATACAACTTGGTCCCTTGACCTGATAAGAACAACAATCACACTACACTACCTAACAACGACGATTATCCGCTGGCGAATGTCAGAGAAGCTACAAAGATGGAAGGCCGCGGCAAAGCATCGGTTGTAGTCGGATTGACGGAGCCTTGTAGAACGCGCGACACCGGGACCGAATGATGGGGACGCATTACTGCCGCCGAGGAGATTGAAGAGAAGACTCCAAGTCGAAATCCGTGGGGAAGACGGACGCCGAGGCACCATCGGGCGTAGAGCTGCTTGGTAGAGACATGAGGACCGGGACCTCGGGTCGCAGCTGCTGAGGTGGAGGGGTGGAGCAAGCGGCGGGCGAGCGAGGGCGGCGGGCGCGAGGTGGGCGCGGATCTCGAAGGGGTGTTGGTGAGATGGGATGGGAGAGGAGACGCGGTGGATTTATTGTAGTACCACTAACCTCGAGCACATCGTCGACTGGCGAGACGCAATGAGGAGGCCCTCCGAGGAAGACCACGGCGGCGAGCACACTAGCGACGGGAACGACGGCCATAGGCGGAAGGAGCCATATTGGCAAAAGCACAAAGGACTAATAAAACTAAAGGGAAAGGAAAAGGGCCGGGCAGATCTAGCGGATTGGGGGACCCCTACTCCTTCGCCACCGCCGGAGCCGCGTGGAGGAAGGGAGGGGCCCCGTGAGGAAAGGGGAGGGAGCTTAGGAGAAGGAACACAAGGCGAATGTCCGCCCTCTTGTGTTGTATATAATGTACGAGATGCTTGAGAGCATGGCAACAATACGCACCGAGCATGCTCCTGAGCATGCTGTTTTCTTTGTTGTTTTTTTTTTGTTTTCTAAAACACATCACAGCCAGGTGAAATACCTGGAGTGTTTGAGTCCACTCATCACTACCACTTTGGTACTGTTGGTTCAAAATCCGGCAGTGGGGGTTTGGAGCTGACAGTGATATAGAAAACTGGAGTAGTGAGGGGTAGGTGAATAACTATTCTAAAAAGTCATTAGACAAAATTAATTAGTAAAACAACCGGCGAATGCAATTTTTCCTAGCTTTACAAGAAGGTTGCAAGGCACCTACCCACAATTTTATTAGGCCAGTCTCAATGGAGAGTTTCACCTCCCGGTTTCCAAGAGGTGAAACTTTGGCATGAAATAGACGTCTCTCTCAATGCACAGTTTCATTACACAGTTTCATAGGCTGAAGGGTCCCACAACCTCTCTCTCATTGCATGGTTTAATTGCATAGTTGCATGGTGAAACTCTATTTTTGTCTCAATGAGGTTTCACACAGTTTCCAACACATGTGAAACAGTGCCCAAAGGTTTCACCATGGTGAAACTCTTTCTTTCTCTCTCCTAGGAGTTTCATGCAAAAAGTGAAATTTTGGTGATGTGGCGCTGTATTTAATGTGCATGAAACACTCATGAAACCCCCATTGAGACTTGCCTTAGTTGCTATGATCTCTACTCACACAAGCAATTGTATCACCACTATCTAAACTTAAAGAGCTAGCAAGAATATTAGATACAAAATTAATTAATCTACTCAACTAGCAAGGCAACTAGAAAGCACTATACAAAAATAAACTATGAAATTGTAATCCAAGGTAAGGTGATATTTGAATCCTCGGCTAGCTTGTTTTGCTGGCTTCTTCCATGTTAGTAACTCCAAAATAATCATATGTATCGTATCTGCACTTCTTCAGGGCACTAGCAGTGTATCGATCCACCCCAGTTCCCAGAAAATGATGTGACTTCATCGACTTCACAGGCCACAATGCATAGAACTGGCCTCCGTCTAATATTCCTTGCGGAGGAAGAGCCAACAAACCCAGCAGCAAGAAAGAGTGTGCAAGGAACCGGATTCTATGTGTCAACCTAGTGCGCGTCTAGGCATCTCGCCATGGAAACGTGCTTGGTCGTGTATACATTCCCACTTCTCTTAATAAAATACGTGCCAATAGTACGCCATCGAAAAAAAAAGGAACCGGTTCTATCCGAGGGACCTGGGTCCTCCCTCGAACCCCAGCCTCGTAGTGTATCGGACCGAGTTCTATCTTTGCTTTTATGGTATAGAACCAGGCTTCTATCTTTGCTTTTATGGTATAGAACCAGCCTGGAACCTCCCACTGTGGATGCTCTCATGATGGAGCACCCTTGTATGTGTAACATGCTTCTCCCCGTCAGACTCAAGTTCACTGCATTGGTTCATGCCTCAACAACTACGTGACTGGAACTAGCTAGCACAGATGCACCAGTCAGACTTCAAGCAATTCCTATTTCCATGCACGCGTGTCCAGCTTAACTAGTCAACAAAGCTTGTGCTATTGAATAATCAGCCTTAGAATATTAGCCAGATTAAACAAATAATTTATTATATCAAATTTTGCCAGACAACCGATCTAAGACAAATTTGAGTGTTAATAGAGATGTTTAACAGTAAACAACAAATGGTGTTCGCTAATTTAGTTTTTCATTTTTTCCACTCATGCAGTCCTTCTGTTGCCAAATGTAGGATGCTTCTCCAAAATCCTTCGTAGAGAAAGTCCTTTTCAATGAGGCCTTTACATCCTCCATTAGTAGACTATTATTCCCGATCAGTAGTATGTCATCCACATACAAGACCTGAAACACGAGTGCACTCTCACTAACTTTCTTGTAAACACATGGTTCTTCTTCATTTTTTTTGAGAAGACAAACGATTCAATTTCCTCATCACAACGAACATTCTAGCTCCAAAATGTTTTCTTTAGCCCATATATAGACTTCATAAGTCTACAAACGTTTCCAGCATTTTGTTGGTCCACAAAACCTTCAGGTTGTGTTATATACACATCCTCACTTAGGTTTCCATTAAGGAAAGTCATTTTGACGCCCATTTGCCAAATCTTGTAGTCATAATACGTGGCACTTGCTAGAAGGATCCAGATTGACTTTAGCATAGTGACAGGCGAAAATGTTTCATCATAATCAACACCTTGAATTTGATGAAAACCATTTGCTACCGGTCTTGCTTTGTAAGATGTGAACATTTCCATTAGCGTGTATCTTTTTTCTTGAGAATCCATTTACACTCAATGGCCCTCACACCATCGAGTGGATCAACTAGGTTCCAAACCTAATTATCTCTGATGGACTCCATTTTGGATCTCATGGCTTCAAGCCATCTCTCAGACTCCAGTCCCATTACCACCTTTGTGTAAGTGTTAGGCTCTTCGTTATCTAACAACAAGATGTCACGCTACCCTGTAGCCAGTAACATGTACTTTTCATGTGCACGACATGCATACATTGATCTTCGTGGTTGGGGTTCAGCATATTGGTCAGCGACTATCGTTGGCTCATTTTGCTATACCTCCTCATCAATGGAACCTGGAACATTTTCTTGTGTTTCTCAAAACTCTTTGAGTCTCACTATGCTCTACTAACTTCCTTGAAGAGAAACTCGTTCTCAAGAAAGACTGCATTTTGAGCAACAAACACTCTGTTCTCTTTATGGTTATAGAAATAATATCCTTTGGTTTCCCTAGGATATCCCAAGAAAAAATACATTTATCAGATCTGGGCTCTAGCTTTGTTGGTGTCAAACGCTTAACATAGGCATCCCAGCCCCAAACCTTCAAGAATGACAAACCAGGACGTTTCTCGGTCCATATCTCATATGCGTGTCTTCTCCACATATTTAGATGGAACTCAGTCTAGTGTAAATACAGTTGTCTCTAGCGCATAACCCAAAAAAAAAAAAAGTACAATGGAAGATTAGTTTGACTCATCATTGCCCTTGCCATGTCCAACAAGGTTCGGTTTCTCCGCTCAGACACACAATTCCATTGTGGCGTTCCAGATGGAGATTCTGTTGCAGAACAATTACAAAATTCTTTAGATGATCACTAAACTCATGGCTCAAATATTCCCCAGCATGATCCGATCACAGGAATTTAATTGTCTTGCCAGTATGATTTTGCACTTAATTTTGGAACTCTTTGAACTTTTCAAATTATTATACCTTGTTCCTCATCAAATAGATATAGCCATATCTACTCAAGTCATTGCTAAGCTTATAAAGTACTGAAAACCACCTCTTGCGTTATTGGACACATACATTTGTATGTACTAGGCCTAAGAGCTCGCTTGCTATCTTACTTTTTCCAACAAAGGGAGCTTTTAGTCATGTTTCAAATTAGGCATGACTCACATGTCTCAATTGATTCATAATCAAAAGAATCAAGAAGACCATCCTTACAGAGCCTCTCTATGCGTTTCTTGCCTATATGGCCTAAGCGTCAATGCCACAAGTAGGATTATAATCATGTTTAAGAACATAAAGTACATGCATTATTTATCGCTGCATACCGCTATGTTTATGATGTTTGACTTCTTAAGAGTTAAGAAGTGTGAAATGCATTTTTTAGATGAAGAAAGTATTTACATATGCATTATTTATCGCTGCATACCACTATGTGTTTCCAAAACCATTACTGAATGATTACATACCAAACTCCTATACTTCTATGTGACAACATCCAAACACAATAATTCATACGTTCATATCACTCTCATTTCTCATATCTACCCAAGACTTCACGCTGGGCGGTTCTGCGCTAAAAAAAAAAAACTTTTACCATGTGTCCCAAAATAGTGTTGCCACAAAAAGAGTTTGCTCATCAAACTTTCTTAACTTCAACTATTTTTGTAGAAAATATATGCAACATATATATCTCCAAATAAGTTTATGATAAAAATATATTTAAAGATCTATCTAATGATACTAATTATATACCATAAATATTGACAGTTTATTATATATATTTGATCATAGTTAAAAGCTATTGACTTTTTACGGTACTAGAATGACTATTTTTGGGACAAAGGGAGTATATATATATATATATATATATATATATATAGCATATATATATATATATATATATATATATATATATATATCTCTTGATAATAGATTTGTCAAGCAAAATAGGAGTAAAATACCATGAAGTATATGATTGTTAGACCAATACATATTACACCCTATATAAAGCAAACATCCATTTGTGCATGTAAACAACAAAGAGTAATATATATGTATGTACAATTTCGTACGTAAGGCAAACACAAAAAGAAGAAAGAATCGATTCTAGGCTGAGATTTCAGTGCTGTCAGTCTCCGGGCGCCCGACAATGCCAGCGTGACCGAGCAGCGCCCACAGCACGGTTATGAACTCGCCACCGTGGTAGAGCGACTTGGAGTGCGAGGTCACGTTCTCCGACGGCGCGAGATAGAGGATGAGCTCCGCCCAGAAATCAGCGAGCACCTTCCACAACACGGCCTCGTCGCTGACCTCCTCCACCAGCTGCCGCCCGAGCTTGGATGCCTTCCTCAACGTGGCGTTCATGCTCCCGCCGAGGCACGTCACAGCGCGGTCGTACCTCACCACCGGCCCCGCGCAGCGCGCGAGCACCCTCGTCACCTCCTCCACCACGCCCTCGTAGAGCTCCTCCGTCCACGCGCGGTGGTCCGGCAGGAGGGCCGGCTTCAGCGCCACCAGGTAGGCGCAGTAACGGGACAGCCGTGTCGCAACCACTACCAGGTCGCTCTCCCCGTCCGTGTCATTGTCGTTGTCGAGTTGGCCACCATGAGCTCCCTCGGAGCGCTTGAGCTCGACGAGCCTCGTGGCGAGATGCCACACGAGAATCTGCTCGGATATGCTGTCCACGGCATTGTCGTCGCCGGCTTTAATACGGCAAGCCCAGAAGAGGTTGCCCGCGACTCCGTTGCCATGCAAGGACAGCTCGCCGTTCCCGAGCCTATACTTGTTTGCTCTGAGCGTCACAACAATGGCGGATTTCACCGCCGCGGGCACTGCGACGGTCTTCTTCACGATCCGGTCGACTTGCCGTGAGATGCGGCCGCAGTAGCTGAACCGAAGCTGCAGGATGGACACCTGGCAGAAGCGGTCATCCCACTGCTGCATGGGCCGAAGCCGGAGCAGGCGGCTGAGCTTACGACGCGCCCATGGAGACTTCCGCCACGACGGCCGTCTCGCGTACTCGCAGACGGCGGACACCTTGATCCAGTCGGAGCAGACGTAGTTGGCGACCTCCCACCCTCCGTGAACACGATGGAGACGATGAAGGAGACAGAGACGAGTATGTCGAGGCCAACGATGACGTGGAACACCGTGTCGTGGTGCTGCAGGTAGTTGCGGAGGTTCTGGTAGTCCACGGCGAGCGCCGTGCCGGCGTTCGTCATGTCGTGCACGATGGCGCCGCCGGCCGCGAGGCAGCTGATCCACGTGGCAAGCACGAGGATTGAGTTGAGCGCCGGGAACCACCACCCGCTGGCGTAGAAGACGGTGAGCTTGGAGTAGAGGAAGTCGGCGAGGAAGGACAGCTCGGCCTCCACCACCCGGAACACCCTCTCTGGGCTACCACTAGCAGCAAGGAGCCCGTCCTGCACGAATGCCATGGCACGGTGGCAGCCGGCCTCGGCGAGTGGGCACCCAATGAACCGCCGGAGCTGCAGCTTGAACAGAGCAAAAGAGAGGCAGAGATCCTTGACATCCGGGCAGGCTGCGAGGAGAGGGTCGCCGGATGAGGAAAGCGACCATATCCTGTCCACGGTGACGACATGCCCCGCGTTCAGGTCCATGGACGACGACAATGACGGCGGAGCTGCAGTCCTGTCAATGTGGTACCCATGCGGCCTAGGCTTGACGGGCAGTTTCTCCTCGCCCTTCACAAAGTAAGGAGGCACTCCTACTTCACCTTGGCCTGCATGACCATGCCCATGGAGTTGCTTCATGTAGTCGGCGACGAGGTACGAGTTGAGGCCGACAGCGAATGAGTTCTTGGCGAGCTCGGCCGCGATGAGCCTGTGGATGAGCTTGAGGAGGCTCAGCACCCACAGCCACAGCAGGACGCCGGTGAGCAGCGGGCTCCCGGCGGCACCACCACTGCTGATGATGAGGAACGCCACCCACCCCATCCTGGCCAGCTGCTCGACCGACGGCCGGAACTTGCTTCCGTTGGAGCCACTGCTGGTGATGGTCGAAGCGGAGGAGCGGGCGGTGTCGATGGTGTTGCGCAGGATCTGGAGGAAGACGGTCCAGGCGAGAAGGAGGGGGACGCGCGCTGCGTCCCACTTGGCCGCCGCAGAGACGGCGTAGGACACGAGCGGCAGGAAGAGAGTGGACGTGGCCCAAACGAAGAGGCGGAGTGCCGGATGGCCGGAGCGGCGGCGGTAGGAGGTCAGCACAACCAGAATTGGGAGCAGGACAATGCTGACGATGGCCGCCGCCTCCATGAGGAGCAGATTCACGAGGCTGGAGGCCATCGGGGTGGCGCTAGTCCTTTTCCCCTTCGTCCACCTCTCCTTGTTGGCAATGAGCAAATATGAAGAGAGAGCTCGGCAGGCTTCAAAGGTAAACTGCGGCATATATAACAACACCTTTGTATCCATGCATGTGATGGCTGACTACGTTGCAATCAAAGATCAGGTGGATGCACGTGAGGACTAAGGAGTGGACGACAAGCCAAGTTAAAGACACGATTCTGTGTGCTACACAAAAGCAAAGGCATCGCCTTCTTTTATGATGGATGACAGATAGTACTTGCAGCTAGGGGCTACATATATACCTACGTGTTGAGAATTGGACGCTATCATAAAAGAGTCGTTGTAGGTTTATAAAAGGCATTACCGATATTTCTATAATGATTTTATATATCAATGGTTTATCTAATGACATAAATTATGTGTTCATAAAAAATTATGATTTCTTTATATTTTTATTATTAAAATTAAGGGGACTTACTATATCCCAATCGCCTGGGTTATACTAAAAAACAGATGACAATCCAGAACTGTTGGATGTACAATAGATGCTCATAATTAGATCAACTCCTGTTCATCTTCTTCATCTCGCTCCCCGTCTGCTCCCTCATCATCTTGCTAGGCGCCACTCCCCGCCACCAGCCACCACCCTCACCGCTGCCACGGATTACAAATTACAAGTGATGACTGATCTCAAATTGACAAGCCATAGATTACAAATCATAAGAGAGATATCACAAGAAAACATTTTTTTTCTATGGAAGGACAAAAACAGATACATGAGGAGGGGCCAACCTACGCCGGCAAGCCACCGCCGCCGGAGGAGATAGGGGAGGAGGAGGAACCACCGGAGGAGCGGTAGCACATGGGGAGAGAGGAAGAGCACAGGCGATATGTGTGAGGGGTGACCCGACTGCCTAGGATGGAGAGGAGATGATCGCCGGAACTCTAGAGGACACTACTACTGATTTGAACTTGCGCGGGCGGTTTTTTTTTTTTTTGCGTGGCGGGCAATCAAACCGCCATGCAGCTAGGGTCACGTTAATCAAACGATTAACCGCGGGCGGTTTCCTGCCGCCACGCAAAAATGGATTAACCGTGGCGGGCATTTAATAATGCCCGCCACGCAAAATCCATTAACCGTGGCGGTTTTTCCCCTGGCGGGGGGGCTGCCAGGCCACCTATTTTACGTGGCGGTTTTTGAAATGACCGCCACGTAAAATAAAAACCGAACACCTCGCAAAATCAATCCTGTAGTAGTGGGAGGAGAGGAGGAGGCAGCCTACCTTGCCGTTGTCGCCGCCACTAGAGTCGCCACCAAAAGGAGGGGAGGGACAGAGGAGGAGCGGGGGCATCGGGTGCGGGTGTCGCGCTCCCGAACACTTTGTTACGCTTTCAGTCGACCGAGAGGAGGAAATGTGTAAAATTAAACATCTTTAATTTTTGGGAAATGAGAGTTACTTTTTATTGAACGGATGGATTATATTTCTGTGGGCACAACGATATATTGCTGGAATCTATAACCTTGCTGTATATATTTTTCTGTGGGCACCTTGTGATAGTTATAAACACCGCAAAACAAGGATGCGAAGCGACATCATATTGCTTTCAGTAGATGCATGTTAGGCTGCACGCACCAGTTCTTTGATGCTTCGCTAACAAAAGAAATTCCCTCAGTTGGATGACCGACTAAGGGCTCCTTCGTAAGACCAATCCACGTGGCTTTCCTTGCCTTTTCCCGGACCAGCCCCCGTGTGGATTTCGTGCCTGTGGAGAGTTGCTCTTGCATTTGGAAGTCCATCACCTAGGAGGGGGCAACCAAACCCCTGTACTCAGATCCGGAAGGGGAACAACACGCACCCAGAATTGAATGGCCACTAAAATCCCAATAGGGCGTTGGCACCCCCAAACTAATATGGCCCGTCCTTCCAAAGGAGCCCTAAAGGAAAACAAGTGGGATTGGTGATCATATGGGAATTAGAATGTTATCGATACATCCGCTTTGTTCGGTTTTTCTGTCTTGTGGGGTTTAGTGGATAGGGTTAAAAGGGATTAAGGGATTTAGGCCCTCTCAACCCTCTTCAATCCTTTTCAATGCTCTTGGATCGAGAATTAATAAATAAGTCCTAATGTGGTACATGATATTTTTCTTCAGTTTTTTCAAGAAAAATCTATATCTTTATATTTTATAATCATAAACTTCTCTTTAAAGGTACTTCTCACTACGAAATTTGTCTCAACATGCAAGCCATTCATGTCATCTCACACTAAAGCCAGTCTCACACTGCAAATGTATAGTTTAAATGAAAGAGATATGTTAAATGGTTTATGGGATGAAATGAGTTTCAACACCACGGAAATCTTGAAAACATGAACATGAAACCCCATTCAGAATTGCCTAATAGCCACATGATCTCACTAACTTCCAACCTCTTAATGCAATTCATGTGTACTCAACACAATTACTACTTTAAATATATAACAAATATAGAAGTCATATGTCTATTGCTATTTGTTTTTTTCTTGTTCCATCTTCTTAAAAATTAATCTAATTTTATTAATGGGTTTTTTTTCATTGCCTCATCCAATTTTGAGAAGAATGGGTGCAAGAACATGTAAATTTAATAGATGCATGCAACAGTTTTATTTGTAAGAAAGGCATGCAAGAACACACGGGGTAACGCCAAGTATATCCTATAATCATAAACTTCACTAGCCTTCTATCTCAGCATACAAATCATCCACATCATCTCCCATTAACCATCCACACACCATCTCCCACTAAAAATCATGTATCCCCACTATCTTTTCAACCTTTTAATGCACACTATCCATGCTCCACTAAGTGCAACTACCATTTTTAATATATAAAATATATACAAGACATCCATATATATTATTATTATTATTTTGTTTTGTTGCATGATCTGCCATCTAATAATTATTATCAAATTCTATTATTGGATTCCTTCGTTGTCTTGCCTAATTTTGATAAGAATCGATGCAAAAATGAACATCTAGGCACCACTGATGCGACATTGCCAAAGCTGTGGCGTGCACCAAGCAACAACACGGCACGTCATACTTGTAGCGCAGGAGCTATGGCCCAGTGAGGTTATAAACCGAGGGGAATAAATTGGGTGGGGGAGGTCTTCCCGAATTGGGTAGGGGAGGTCCTCACCGTGAGGACCTCCTCCCATTTTGCTCTAATCTCTATATTAAGAGATTAGAGCATAGAACCTAATCTCTATATTAATCCTTCAACCCTAATCTCTATACTATAAGTTGAACCCTAATCTCTATTTTAATTTTTGTACCATAATCTGTATATTAAGCCCCTAAACCCTACACACTAAATTGAACCCTAATCTCTATATTAAGCCCCTAAACCCTAATCTCTATTTTAAGTCTTATACCCTAATCTCTATATTAAATAAACCCTAAACCCTAATCTCTATATTCCCTAATCTTTATATTAAATTTTATACCCTAATCTCTATATTAAACCACTCGGACATGCATGGCCACTCTGTTTGATTGGTTGCAGAGACGTCTAGCAAGTACTCTCTGTGACCTCTTGACGATTCAAACAGACCATGAAAGCGGTTGGAGTACTGCTAGGGGTATCTATCTATCTCCATCGCAGATGAAGACGTGATAGGAGGTGAACATTCAGCATGCACTCAAATAAAAAGAGGGTTCGATCATTTGTGTATCTATAATAGAATGCTTATTTCCACAATTTTTTTCGTATATATGTTGTTTTGCATTTACGAAGTACACAAATATGTAACACATTATTGTAGTACACAAATACATGGCCTTCGGTTCCTTACAAACTTCATGCAAATTGTTACAGATCATAAAAAGAAATGAAGACACGCGATAGCGTGATACATATATATGATAATATCGATTATTATATGTGTGGTTATCAATTAGAACTTGGGGAACTGGGAGATGACCCTCTGGACTGCTGGCCTGGACAACAAGTCGTGAACCCATGCCTTGACGCTCGGGTAGGAATCGAACACCGATGCAAATGGGGTGGCCATGAAGTGGACCGTGTACGGGAGATGGCTGAGGTCGGCCAGGCTGACAAAGTCCCCTGCCAGGTACTTGGACTTGGACAGCCGCGCCTCGTACACATCCAGCACCTTCTTCATCTTCTCCAGGGAATCGTCGATGAGCTTCTGGTCGGGAGTTCCTCCCCTCATCGGCACAACAATGAGCTGGTAGATGATGGGGGCGATGGCAGGGTCGTACTGGTGTGCTTCAACGTCCAGCCAGACGTCGACGAGCGCAGTCTCTTCCAGATTGCCCTCCCTCAGCAGGTTGATCTCGGTGGTCTTGTATTTCCGGAGCACATGCCTCGAAATTGCCCGGATTCTGGAGGAGAACAGAAGCATGTATAATTATCATAGTTATATTGGCACAGAAATATTTTTAGTCGATGCAATTACAACTCACTATGTATTTTTCTCAAAAAAAAAAAAAAAACTCGCTATGTATAATTATGATATCATGCAAGTGAGATATTAAGTGACATTTATGTCCACATCAGCATAGCAAACCATCCACTAAATGTTAATATATGATAGTTTGCGAGTGAACGATAAACCGGTTGGTCTAGCTGTAAACTTCGTACCCTGCCGGCCACAGTCCACACCCTCTCAAAGGCAAATTTGTTGGCTGGAGGAGGCACAGTTCATTTGCACGCCGAAGAAAATTAGCTCGTTCACCGCTATGTCAAAGCACACGTTTAAGGCCAGTCCAGTTTTATGGGTTTTCTCGACCTAGTTGAGAAGGTCTTTTTTTTAAGCATAATGTTTGGCGCTGTCTTATCCTCGCAGGCCAAGTTTTTATTATATAAGATGATAGTTTAATTATATCCCTTTATATTAATAATTATATGTAGTCTAATTCAATTTTATTCTAAACCACTCAATTTTTCGGAGTAACCCATATAGTATGCTTCTAAATTCTAATTGTTACTCGTATGTCCCAAATTCATATACGCCAAACCATTAGCGTAAAGACACTACGACTCACCAAAAAGCATCAACTCGCCATCCTGGAAGGCAGGAATCTGTCCAAAGGGCTGAAAAAGGAGAAGAGACCAAGTTATAGAAATCTTAACAATTACTAATTTCCGCCAAACCTCTTTACTAACATCGACCAGCAATAACTACAAATTATTTAGAAAATGTGAATATATTGAAAAAACAATAAAGGATCGAAAGCCTATTCAGATTGGCATTTGCTTGATCAAAATAGATTCCGTCCGCTTCACTGTTATAAGGAGGGAGTATGTTACTAATCCAAAAATACAGAATGACTCTTGGCTCGCTCGTAGATCATATCACAGATAGCAATAAAACAGGGAATCCAAGAAAGCAAGAACAAGTGCACGCGTACGTTACGTTGGAGATGTTCGGGGCTCTTGTGCTCGCCAGTGTTGAAGTCCACGTTGACGACCTCGTACTCCACGCCGACCTCCTCTAAGGGCGGCTCCAATGAAGCTAAGCCGCTAGCTGACATGGCCCGGTAGAGGAATAAAGAACGAACAAAAAATATGAGCTGTGGGAGTGGGTCAGGAAGTCGAGAGATGTGCAGCACCCTGCGGAACGTGCGAGCTAGCGACGAGATACTAGCTAGCGGGAAGAATTTTGCTGCTCTCTCCTCCACGTGACCATCTAGATAGCTCCTAGCCCATTGTTGGGGACGCCCTAAGCACAGGATTACGCGTCACGTTCGGGGACAAAAGCGGCCCGAAAAACCTTCACCAGCGCCATGGAAACCAGCTTCCCTGCTCCCAAGATCAGATAGATGGTCCAGCTGCTTCCTCTACTTGATATGTATGCGATGGCTTGGTGCTCATGCTAACCATTCTATTTATAGGGCGCCTGTATCGAAGTAGTGTGAACTCTTGTGGTCCAAGAAGAAAAGTAGTGGAAGTTTTTTCATCTTTTTTTTGTTGTATTTCATATCTTTTGTCCTACATAAACAAACATAACATTTATGATACCAAATAACTATTATTGGATTCTTCATTAATTATATTTTATATTTAAATTTAAATTTATATTTATATTTATATTTATATTTATATTTATACTTATACTTATATTTGATGTCATAAATCTTTTGTAATCTTTTAAAAAAACTTTAGTTCAACGTAGAATACTCTGACTCACAAAAAGTTGAAATGTCTTCAATTTGGAAAGGAGGGATCCATTGGTAATGACTCGTGTGGTACAAGGAAGAAGAGGGGAACTCCGTACTGAGAAAATGAGGCAATAATGGTTTAATTTTCTTCTCTACATAGTTTTCCTTCTTGCACGTCACTTCAGAATAGAGGAATAGTAGTGAGAAGACTAGTCTTCATACTAAAATTTTGTCTTTCTCATTCAGCAAAATACCGTGTTTACCTCAACAAGAGATGCTCTGCACGACACATGACGAGATTTCATCCATGTAGAGGTTACGTCACACGCACTGACGCACATATACATATACGTGCTTCAGACGTTAATCCTAAAGTACGTATACTAGGTTTTATTACGGAATATGCTATGTCTAGGATGGCACCTTTCTTGGAACATTGATGACCTTCAGGATTCAGCTTCTGTTCTGAGCATGAGAACAAACGTCTATGTCAATAAATACTGATTTGGGTTTTCGAAGGCCAAACCCATCACGCTAGGGCTCACCATTTTTTATTAGGAAAAAGCACCACCGAATCCAGCGATATCCCGTGAGCAAACCGTTTCCGTGAGCTAAGAGGCAAACCTCACGGAAAACACAGGATATCCCGTGAGCAGCGTGAACACATCACGGGAAAGAATTGACCCACGGGATAACCAATTTCCCCGTGATGGAAACCTCACGGGATATCACTTCGACCCTTTCCCCGTGAGGAGGCCTCCACGGGAAACAAAGACGTCCGTCGCCCAGCCCCCGCTCGTCACTCCGTCCCACACTTTCCCGTGATAACTCCGTCAAGCTCACGGGATAGCTCTTTCCCGTGGCGTGGCTTTCCGTGGGCTGAACGATGGGCCTCGGCAAAGGGACCCTTTCCCGTGAGCGCCACAACCTGCTCACGGGAAATACGCTCACGGAAATATTTTTTTTTGGATTTTGATCTCCAAACTTTTTTCTACACTTGTTGCACATCATATGACACTCAATATTAAAGTTTGGTGAATTATTGACTTCATTTGATATATTTAGGTAATTATTCTCTTTTATGGGAATTTATGAAATGAGGCCAAATTTGAACTACAAGTGCTTCAATTTTTGAAAAAATTTAGTAGAAAATTTATATTCCTCATACTCAACACAATGTAAGGCCTTGCATTTAAAAAATAATGAAATCTGAACATCTTAGTATGAAATCATCAACTCTAATCCCCTGTTCGATTGGTCTACAAATTCTAGAAAATAAACCGATGTACAAAAAATCATGAAATTTGATAATCTATCATGATATCTTGTGCCGAGGCTATGATAAAAAAACTTGGAACGTTTTCGCACAAGTTGGCACGTCACGATGTTCACGGGCTCCAACATCTACGTAGAAGCTTCATGTTTGTTGAGAGTGATCTAGTGTGATTTCATGTCAATGTGACGATCAAGTTGTGGTTTGGCTCTGAAACTTTTTTCTATATGCAATAGACCTCAAATATTGTGTCATGTCTATTTTCGAGAATTTTTTGGATTATTTTTGTAATTATTATAATTTTTTGTTGCGCTTAAGTAAATGCAAATACATTGCTTCTATGTGCGAGAAAGTCTATGTCGCTTTGCATAAAATACATCGCTCCAAATTCTAATGTTAGAAATAATGACTTATTACATTGCTTCTATGTGCGTAAATACTTCAAGTGCGAGGAGGGATACGAGGGCTGAGGCGAGGAAGTGGCTCTAAACGCTGTTTCAAGCATGTGGCGCACATGTGGTACGAGGCACGCGGCCGGGCCGTCGGGACGTGGTGCGTTAAAGGAGAAAAGAAAAGGGCTCGATAAGCATGAATGGAAAAACGCCGAATCGACCAAAGAACAATACATGGAGGTAAATATTGAATGCTCATACTAAGTTTAATTATGCTTAATGTGATTTTTATAATCTGTGTTATACTTGGTGTCTTGTAGGTGATTCCGAGTGGTGCTTGGTGCATAGGCGTTCTTTGGGAGCTTCAGTGGACAAGTGGGTCGATACGAGACTTCGGGACGTCCACAACGACTCTCGGGACCGGCGTGCCATGATGCCAGTGTACCACACCATCAAGGCAACCTTAATCTAAGCTACCTACCAAGCTAGATATGTAAGTGTTATCCAATTCCTATTTTATGATGTGCAACTCAATACTTTCTTACCATTCTAGCTACTTTTCTTTTTCTCACACGGAGCGCACACATGGCACGCCAATCGGCCGCGCCGAGGCCTTTGCTAACTCCCACACGGGCGGGTATAAAGATCCCGCGGTCGTCGTCTTCAACCCCGGTGGTCGGGCCCGAAGCCTACACCAACCCGACCCCACGAGAAGATCGGTGGGGTACACCGAAGTGGCGAGGGAGCATGGAGAAAGCTTCGATCCCCGCGGCCACGACATTGAGGGGACATCGCCATGATCGCCGGAGGAGGCAAGAAGCACGGGCGGTACTATTTGGGTGATAGCGTTATCAACCCTCACAACACAAAGAAGCTATCCGAGCTCCGAACACGCTCGGGGGCCCGGTGATACGCGGCGCGCCAACCACTTACCAGGGCTACGGTCTCCCGACTTCAGGTTTATTTATTTTTAATTAAGGTTCATTTATCGTTGAATACTATTTCTCCGTGTTCTAACTTTGTGTTGAAATAGGCCGAGATAGAGGAAGAGAGGAAGCGACGGGGAGGAGGCCGAGGAGAGGGAGCGGCAAGGGCTCGGGCGGAGCAAGAGAGGGCTCGAAAGGAGCAAGAGAGGGTCGAGCAAAACACCGTAAGAGCATGGAAGCTCTCATGGCGTACCTCCGCCGCGTTGGTGGCCGGTTGGTGTGCAACCGCCACCGGAGATCGCCTTCCCGCCACCGCCTCGTCTTCGTCCCACCGCCTGCCGTCGCCCCACCGCCCGCCTAATACGGCCACCGCCGATCTTCCCTCCACCGCATGGAGCCTCTCCCCGTGAGTTTGTCTCCCCGTAACTCGAAATATGCATATATGAATGTGAATGGATATGATCTCGAGTTTTGGATGCACCATGAGATGTGCACGCGTGGACATGTGGTTCTCGCCATCGAGCCGTTGTTTTCTTGCAGTTGGAAAGCCCTCCGTGCGGGAGGTGCTGCCGAAATTTCTAACTATTTCTCTTCTTTTTCAAGTTAATAGATTCTACCTTCAATTTTGTCTCACAAATTTCTAACTATTTATCTTTACCTACGCAGGGGAAAATTCTCATGCCTCAACCCAACTCCGAACCAATCTCAACCGGACGCTTGGGAACGCTGGGCTTCGAAGGTTGGAGGCCGTGGGTCGTAAATTTGTCATGATTTAGGTTCAAAACTTGTGCACTTTGAACTTGTGAACTTGGATTTTATGTGAGTTTATGAACTTGTGGTTGCACTATTGGACATGTGGTTGAACTTGTGACTTTGTTGGATATGATGTAATATATATGTGGTATTATGGATTTATCGAGCCATATAATGTGGTATTATGGATATTATGAAATCATAAGTATGTATATATATATTTATATGTGCCAACAATGTCTTTGGAACAAAAAAAAAAAAAAAAAAAAAGGTCAATTTCCCGTGAGCCACACACGGAAATTGCCCAAATATTTCCCGTGGAGTGGCACCGCTCACGGAAATTGACCAAATATTTCCCGCGTGAACGTACATTGACACATCGGAAAGGGAGATTTATATCCCGTGAGCTGCACCGCTTTTTGGATTTTTGCAAATACCTCCTCAAAAACGCCGTTTCATGCCACGAAAGCCACGTGGGCCATAACGGGGGTTTTACCCCTCCCCGCTGACGGTGCCAAACCAAACCCCCGTTAAGTATATCCCGTGGTGCTAAATGGGATCACGGGAAAAGGATATCCCGTGGGTATCACCCGTGGTTCACGGGAAAGGGCAATTTCCGCCGATTTCGTTCCGTCCACGCCTATCCCGTGATTTACCGCCGGGATAGGCTTTCCCGTGATGAAAAACGGGCTTTCCCTGCGTGCGAAGGCCTCACGGAAATAGGTTCCGTAGTGAAGGCTCTACCATCACGATACCACCAACGTACCTACTACTTCCAATAGAACAAGCGTCTATGACAGGATAACAGGGGCGGATCTAGTGGGCGGTCAGGCAGGTGTAAGTGACACATAACATAATTTTTTGGTAAAAAAAAAAAAAAATAAAACCTCCCACACCAGTGCCTCGGCGCCTCCCAGCCGTGCCTTTTTGGCTTGTGCACAGCGCAGTAACTATGATCCACATGACCGCATCCACATTGACACACGGCGGAATCGCTGGGGCTGCTGTCATTGCAAGCGGCGGCACCGCTGTCTATTGTCCTGAGGCTAACACATAAAGTCTTCAGTGCTTTCTTCTTCCATGTGCTTTGGCGAACTCCTTGGCCCAGATCTTCATCACACCATCATCTTCTCATCTAGCGTCTGTTGGTCCACTTCCTTGACTAATGGTCGCCAGAGCCTAAAGTTAAATGCAATTTTGTATAAAACATCCAGTTGTGTCTGTATGAAACTTCTTGTTGATATACATTTTGTTTCTCACATTCCATAACCCACTAGAAACACGAGACAACAAAAAAAAGAGTTTCATGTTATACTTTTGACAACCCAAATTTAACCACTAGCCATGAAAGTGTTTGGTTCATACTACCTCCATTCCAAATTGTAGTTCACTTTGACTTTTCTTTTGCTGAAGCAATTGATTTTATGGTGGTGATACTTATCTCTCCCAAATGAATCTATTGCAAATTTACGGAGGTAAGTTAATGACTGGCAGGCAACAAAATGTCATATATAGCCTCAAGCACTTCACAGCCTAACCTCATTCAAGAAAAAAATAAGTAGCATCTGAAATAGCTGAACAGTGAACACACCATTCAAACAAGAAAGAAGAGTGAACAGGTACCTTGGGACCTAATCCCAGGACATGAGAAATCAGAGAAGTAGGCCGAGGGCGCTTCTTCACCTGGGGCTGTTGGCGCCGGAGTGCCTGAGCCGGGCCAGAAAACGACGCCGCGTCATTGGATCGTGCCCGCCGCTGTCTCGGGAGGGAAGGGGAGAGATGGAGAAGAGGGAGGAGGTGGATGAGGACGAGGTGGAGGAGGGCCGCTGGCAGCGCCGCCGCCATGTAGAGGAGCATGGCCGCCGGCCGACGCCGCCGCGCCTTCGTCGCCCCTGTTCGGCTCATAGAGAAGGGTTTGAGAAGGAGACGGAGAGAGCGAGAAGTTTGCTTTTTTTTTTTCGACGGAGCGGAAGGGCCGGTTATATTTGGAGGTGGTCTGGATGATGTGGGCGCGAAAGTCTCTGGATTTCGGGGTTTTTTATTTGGCTGAGGTGAGAAGATGACCAATGGGAGAGGAATAAGCGCTGAGCGGGTCCCAGCATCCTACGTGGATAGGCCGAAATTGAAGGGAGATCCAGCCAAATGTAGAGGTTAAACTAGTAGAGGCGCGCCCTTGCGCTACAAAAAACAATTTTCACATGTAAAATCATAATGTAGAAAACATAGTATAGGCGAGCGCAACTCTTGTGCGCTGTGATGAGGATTCACGTTTATATATACGCACAAAACTATATCTAAACTGCGCAGTGCGAGCACATGTTATGAGTTGCAGGAGTAAAGGATTCATAGTGTTATGCTGAATCACAGTAATCGTAAGTCATATTGTTGGCCTTTACTGAACTGAGACCTTACTGAATACATGAAAACAGGTTGAGGTGCAGAAAGCATGTAGGTATATATGGTATTAAAGTGAAATACAATTAATCTGGAATGAGTGACATGAAAGATTCAGAAGGTTCACACAATACAGGGCAAGCAGGGAAATACAATATTTAGTTGACAGGAGCTTTGAATGGAGATTGAGAAGGCCTTCATCTCGACTGTGGTGATGATGTGATCGAAAACTGTTGATGTCCTGTTAGCAGCTTGGCAAAGCCTTTGTTGTGAAGTTACATGCCGTGGTCAAAGCTATCTACATTAGTTAGAGGCCAAGTAAGTAGAACTACCTGGAGACATTTAGGTGTCAAAGAATTATAGGCTTGTTAGAGTAATAGATTATTATCAAGAGGCACCAAATTAAGAAGCAAAAATTACATAGCAGCAGGGAACATGTACCTTGCTATTTCCAATGCAAAGATTACGAAATCTATAGCTATAGTATCTCCAAAGCAAAGATAATGTGGGCACCAAACCAAGTAGTAAGGTACTGATTAGCTTGGTTGTGCTGGTTGGCCTATACACTGGAGCCCTGGCTAGAACAGTTGCCTCCTTTGCGCTAGCTGAAGAAAAAGAATATGCTGATTACATAACTAAATGAGAGTTATCGCCGAAAGTTAGAGCACACTGACTTCATGCCTCATCTTATGATCATCTTGTTCTGATTGCTTGCAGTCATTCTTGGAATTCTCCAGGTATTGCTTCATTAATGTAATCTTTGTAAGAACATACATAGTTGCCACTGAACTCATGTAATGCTTCATCAATGAGATCTGGAGGCATATGGATGGAAATTATATAGTATGAGCAAAGAATACCCTGGACATTTTGTAAAAGGTATGGAACAACTTGAACTTATCTCCTGGTAAGCAAACGAAAAAAGAACTAACCATCAGAGCTTAAGGGTTATATGATTATATCACAGTAAGTGGATGCAAAGATGCTTATAGTTTGAAAAAGCATGGGATAAAGGTTATAAATGAATTTCAGTAAGACATAGCACTGCAAGGCATGCATATATAAATGCATAAACAAAGTTTTGTCTGAACTTAAACATGTGTGAATATAATTAGTTGTTAACATTAAAATCCAAGCAAGCATTGCACTGTAGGCTGAAGAACAATTTTTGTTTATTGCCAAAAAAAAAAAAAAAAACACTATGATGCTGTGGGATAGGATAAAGAAACAGTTAAGCCCTTGTGCTTTCTCGTATATCTTGTCAATCTATCCAAGGTAAGTAATGGTGTGCATATGTATTGTCTAACAAACCCAATTCCAATTTGACAACAAAACCAAGCTATGTGCATATAAATGTGTGCATGGTACCCTCAAATCTGGACAGATCAAAACGACAATAGAAAATCATGTAAGAACAAAAAATATACATATCATCATCTGAAATCGACAGTTCGCATTCATCTAGGTTTCAGTAACTAAATTTGAAAAGGAGCCATTGTGGTATGCGAATGTTTGGACACAGGGAGCATTGAAAAATAGTGGAATCATAAATGGACCGAGGAAAAAAAAAGTGTTATACCAAGCTCAATTCTAAACTTGGAGTAGACATCATCCACATAAAAACCCACCTCAATAACTAATTTGGGAAAAATACTGACAGGTCAAGTTGAAGGCATTCAGGCATCAAAGTTTCAAAGAGAAAGAGATGACAATTATAATGGGCTAAATAAGAAAGTACTATATGTAAATCAAGGCTGCACAATGAAGGTCAACATTACAGTATGAAGCTTAGTTCACTTTCGTAGGAAACATTCAGTACACTACCTAAGGGCCGATAGCTATGAATTTTTCAAGGATTTTCAAAGTGATTTTCTATTTTCTAAGATTTAAGTGATTTTCTCACGTAGTTTTGTAAAGTAACTCCAACTTGTACTATACGTCATATCAAAAAGTGTCAAAAATTATATAAAATTAGATATAGAAATATATGTTCTATTTAATCCCGCATACAAAAATAATGAATGTAAAAATATGTGTTCTGATAGAGATTGCTCGATCTTGTATTTTAGTGACTCGATTTAAAAAGCCAATAATATCTAAAGTGCTCCAGAAATTCTAAAAATAGGTATGGGAGCATAACTTGTGTGCATAATCCTAACATAAAAAAATCAAGTCATTTTAACGAAGTAGGACTGTATATTGTTCACAGATGAATACATGTTTCTTATAGTGTCATGCAACTATGTGAGAAGTATGTCCATCTATGATCTATGAAGAATGTAAAATATCACTATGTCAATGTCATTTGAGTTTTTTACAGCATGATTGTACACTAAAACATGTTGTCATGCAAGTTTGTAGAATTTTCTAAACAAGTTCAGGTAATATTATAATTATTCTATGGTAATTTAGAGTTAGAGAAATAATTAGTCCTAGAAAATAAATGGTATCTGTTGATATATAGTTCTTGATATTGTAGAGACTGATTTTATATGAAAACTAGAAAAAGAATCATCCGATTCGGAGTTCATATGAGTGAGATAAACTACTTTCAGATTTTGCCCGTGGATTAAAAAATGAAAATCTACTGTTCCATGATAAACATCACGAATGTGGGGATCAAAAACTAGTATTCACACTGTGCGGCCCAATACAGTAGATCTGCCTACTAGCCCAATGTGTTCCTACATATAGAGTGATTGGAGTGAACAATACAAATGGTTAGCGTGGTCTGGTGGATAAGCTACCTCATTTTAAGCCATAGGTCGCCGGTTCGACTCCAGCAGAGGTCACTATTTTTCAGTTTTCGAATTATTATTTCTTCGTAAATCATCTTGTTATAAAAGAAGACGCAACAAATGTTTCCCCGATCTGTTTTGTAGCCCAGTGGTATGTGACGTTTGCTTGGTATTGAGCAACCAGATTTCGAAACCCCATCTCACGCGCAAATTTGCTTTTTCCTATTTTATTGCCGTTTTGGTTTCCCCTTTTTTTCCCCTCCGTTTCTAGGCTTCCAATAAAAGTTTAAAGTTTTTTTTATAAAGGAAATGTTTAAAAGTTAACATTTAATTGGCTCTATCTAAATGTGCTAGAAACGGTACAAATAAAAATGAATCCACCGTATTTAAGAAGCACATAATAATATCTCAATGGTCTGTTCATTTCTTGGTGAGTAGGTGGACACGTGTTCAATCCATTTTTTCACACAGGGGATTTTTAATATATAATTTTACAACTAATATTTACATTACACTTGGGTCCCACCAATCCATGGTTGTGCCAAGGTGGTTTTTTTTAATTTATGACAAGCACATTACATCACTTTTGTCATTAGCTATTGTCATAAAGATTATAAAGGCACATGGTGACAATTGTTTATGACTAAATCACATTTTAGTCACAAACACTTGTCATCCATTGAAAAAAGCATCATAAATACATTGATTCTATGACTATAAAGTGCTTTGTCATATGAAAATTGTCATAGAAGGCCCAATTTCTTGTAGTGTAATAAGTAAGTGATCCAGTCCAGTCATGTAGGCTGCATGCCTTGCAAGGTAGTATTAGAGATATGCAAGACATTCAAATCCATCGGATACATCAACTAATGCATCTAATGATGTACACATGGATAGATTTCGGGATGACATTGCGGGGAGACATTTTCCTTTACGGATGATCATGATCATTTATTGGATGATATTTCAATATCATTCCTGCTTTTGCACTCATCATGTCGAGGAAAGCCTTCTACATCTGCTCTTTCACCGCCCATTTGCAATGGCCTTCGCTGGTATTCTCACAATGTAATTGTGCCGAATTCAAATGATATTTCAACAATCCTGGAAGGTATTAAAGTACAACTCAACTTTCCTTTCTTTATGGAGATCATTGTGACCATGACTTGGGCAATATGGATGATGAGAAATGATATTATTTTCAAGAATTTGGCACATTCAGTTCAAAGATGCAAGGAAGTATTCAGTCGGAATTTGCCTTAGTTAATCTAAGAGCAAAGCCTTCTTACCATCCCGTCGCAAAAAAAGCCTTCTTACCATCCGAAGATTGATCAATGGATACAGCTCCATGTGTAATCTTTTTGATTTTTTTCGTTTCCTTTTATGTTTCTTGATCATAAGATGTAAAGACTTTTTCTTTCGCTTAAAGCAATAAATTCCAAAGTAGGGGCTTTGCCCCCTTCGCTTTAAAAAAAAAAAAAAAAAAAAAATATCATTCCTACTTTTGTAATTAAAGAAGTCTAAGAAACATTATTAGTAGTTAACTTTATCTAATTATTATCCTTGTTAATTTTGGACAATCATATGTATAAACCAAAGCAAGGGCACTATGGGCATTCAACATCTTCCATCCATTCTAAAAAAATAGAAGGAGCCGTTTTGCCAAACATTTTTCCGAATCGACTTCGAATTTTTCCAGGAGGAGCTCCTTTAGAGGAGCCGAGCCGAGCCATTTTTGAGGAGGCGAGCCACGCCAAACAGGCCCATAATCGAAAAACAAAAATGAAAAAGAAATATACTCACAAACATCCGAGTGTGGCGCTGTTGCTCTGTAGGCTCCCATTGAAAATTGGCACACATCCAATACCTCCGCCTAAAGGTTTCCTCTTTCGTCATCACATTCTACTTTGCAAGGATCACCACAAAAGCACATTGGCACTCGAACACCCCGTGGGAGAGGCTTATGGACATAGGGATCTTCCCAAGCGATCATAGATACAATCGAAACAATTTCATTCTATTAACCCCAACCATATGACACTAAAGTCTAAACCAATTAATCGCCATTTCAAGTATAACTAATCAAAATGACACAATCGACAATGACAATATCATACCTTTGTCTCTTAGCTTTGCCACGCCTAGGCATCCTACTATTACATGGGAAAAAACAAAAAATCATTGCACATTCTAGGCTATTGAAAAACTAACAATATATATGAAATCGAAGGAAAAATTGAGGAGCGGGATACAATACCTTGCTCTCGAAGATGTATGGACCAAATCAAAATTCCACGGTAAAAATCAAGGATTCAAGAGATTGGGAAGGTGGAGGAGGGGGAAAAACCGAGAGGAAAAAAAAAAGCAAATGTTTTCTCGGGCGACCCGGGGGCGAGTGCGTTCTTTGCTACAAATATCCGGACCTCCGAGCCAAGATCTATGGCTCCGGCGCGCGCGCCAGATTCGGGGCTCGAGGCTCGGAGCCGTGGGGTCAATGGGCTCAGAGGTCTTGCCACGCCAACGCCACCTCGTTCGCCACCGTGTCGGGCGGGCAAACACCTCGGCGCCGTCGCTGTGGCACCGGGACGTTCAACCTCGGCGCCACGAGCCATGGCTCCGACCCCGGGGTCCAAAGATGCGATTATGTCGCTCGGGGGCTGAATGTAAAATTTGTTCAAAAAAAAAAGGGCCAAATTGTAAAAAAGACGGAGTGCGGCCGGCTCATCTCCCGTGAGGACGTTCCGTTAAAAAAAGAAAAATTCTCCGCGTGAGTCCGTGACTGGTCTCCGTGCCGTCGCCACCACCACCGTAGCAAGCACACTCGTCTCAGGCCCGATTTCTTCCTGCGCAGCCTCTGCGGCGGGAAAGTGGCGCGGCGACGTGGAGATCCGCCTGCGAGGCTGCGCGGGCGAGGACGGTGTCGCGGCGAGGAGGCCGCGGAGGTTGAGGACGACGAGGGACTCGTCTTTGGAGGACCGAGGCGATGTCATGCTCGTCGAGCTCCGGCCGCTCTTCGACGCCACCGTGGGCACCAGCGCCCGCCGTCACGGTTGCTCGAAAGCGGGCCAAGGAAGCGGAGGGTCGGAGCGGTGGGGACCTACATGCTTTATCGGGTTGCTGCGGGGTCGCTCACACCGCCGCCGTCATCAGGGAGACGCGAGCTCCTCTCCTTGGCGTGTGTGGGTCGGCACTAGTCCCTACTCCCTACACGCCGCGACCTCGCGGGTGGTCGGCATCGTCCCTACGCGTCGCGACCTCGCGGGTTTGGGTTTCTACGCTTTGGCCTTTGGGAGCGTTATTATTGGCGGACAACGTGCGTGAGTGATGACGATGGGCGCCAGACGCGAATGGTGGCAAGCTCCCGGATGGCGGCCGCTCGCCCGGTGGCGTTAATGATTGTGATTGTGATGCGGCCGGGAGCCACCATCGTGGCACACACGGCGGTGCAAGAACAAATCGGATCGGAGACGAGCGTGCTACGATTACGGCGATGAGGGCAGTACATTGGTGTTGTCTCATAACTCGTCTCATGTGGTGACACGTAATTTAAGACGACTTAATAAACTAGATGTACATTAGTTGTTCCTTTAAGTTGTCTCATAGTAGTTTGCAATTCCTTAATTTATGGGTAGAGGAAAATAGGATTGTGAGGTGCATGACAACAACAACTCATACAATGGTGTATAAGTTGTCTCATACTCCTAAATTTTAGCTCATGAGACGATTGTTTCGCGAAGCAACGACTTCGTTCTCTTTTCTCTCTCTCTTTCCTCCACATCATCAAAAAAATCCTACGTGGCGTTGCATGAGACGAGGTATGAGACGGCCGACGTGTAGCAATGTACCGCCCGAGGAGGTGACGGCAAATCTGGGATTCGCGGACGCACGGAAATCACGGGCCGGGGTTGTTCTTTGGATGGTCGGGGGCCCGGGGCGGGCCAGCTGGATGCTTTAAGATTTGTGCCATTTTAAAAAAAGGACCACCGGAGCAGATGCCGATGAGATTGGTTTTTTTTCAAGTCTCGGTGGGAGTTTCATTTGCATCTAATAAGTCGCCATGTAGGCATTTTAGATGATGTGGATGAAACTCTTTTGGCACTAATACCAACTCTCTATGAGTCATGAAATTTAATGTGTATAAAACTATAGATGAAACTCTCACTCTCAATGGAGAGTTTCATTCGTGTTTTCATTTTCTTCTACATGATGTGGCAGTCTTGGAAACAATGCTATGAAACTCTCCACTGAGACCGGCCTTATTGGAACGACTATTGCCTTTACCTCGGGCAACCGTAAAGTAGCAATAATTCGAGGGTGGCACACATGTATATATCGCACATATCGCGAACACGTAAATTCTCAAATCAGTTTTTTTTTTTAAGGGAATATATTAATACCCCAGCCTCTACATCAATTTATGCATATAGCTATTTCTTATTACACCACAACATAACCCACACAAACTCAAAAAGGCATACACACCAACCTAATTGCCTCCTCACAAGATAATTGAGTCCTCAACTAGGCCCTCACCTTCCTCGCCACGGCGACCGCCCAGTAAGATTAACCGAGCATAGTCTTCCATAACGATGCCTCCAAGGAGGATCGCGACGCCATTGGCACCACCATCGCCGACCCGGTAGCTCTAGGTTTTCACCCGGAAGACAAACCACACACAGGAAAAAAACCCGAAGATTGACGCTTCCAAGGAAGAAAACGGCGTCTAGAGACGTCGTCATCGTCAGCCCAAGAGGGCAAAGCTTTCGCCATCGCACTTCAACCCCATGCACGGTGTTGGCCACAATTTGTCCATTGCACCGACCAAACGCGCCTCAATACGGCCAGAGCCACGGATGTCGCCGATCTCGGGCACCCACCGTCGCCAAACTCAGGACGGTGAAGCTCCGACCGCCATGACTCCCCGAGCCGGATCTAGTCAAAGTCACATTGTCGGGCCGCTATTGGCAACGCCAGAGTCGTGCCCATGCGCAAGCACCGGCCGCCGCCCGCCCACCACACCTCCGCCGGCGAATATGACAGACGCAGATGCGGGCCTCGGCCCAGTGCACAGACTACTCGGCTAAACCGATCTCGTGGGCGGGGAATTGATTAATATTACTATGGTCGTGTTTAGAGGCCAAAGATTCCCTCCAAAATTTCCTGCACTCCCATCACATCCCATCACATCAAAACAATAAATGCACTAAAAGACGCATTTTCGAGTATGAAATATAGGTAACAAAATAAACTAATTACACAGTTTTAGATGTACATTGCGAGACGATTCTTTTGAGCCTAGTTACCCCATGATAGGATAATATTTACCACAAACAAACGAAATTAGCTACGGTCTTTTCGGTTCGCTACATGTGCGAAATTCCGTAATTTTGGCCCAAATTTCAGAATTTTGGCCCAAAATTTTGGCCTCTAAACACACCCTATGTATACTGTCACGAGTGACTGGTGTGTTCTGCCAGTACACAAATACCCAAAAGTAAAGTCTCAAAACTATCTTTTCATGACACTATCGGAAATGCACCAGAGTATAATATATACAACACAATTACATTTGCATCATGCTTTTATATTGTTGACAAATCAATAATCTATGGCCCTGTTTAGTTGGGTGAAAAGTGAACCCAAAAGTTCTACAAGATCTGGCCACATCAAATCTTTTGACGCATAAATGAAGCGTTAAATGTAGATAAATAAAGAAAAAAACTAATTGCACAAGGTTTGACCAAAAAGTGCGAGACAAATCTTTTGAGCCTATTTAATTCATAGTAGGACAATAATTATCAAATACAAACGAAAAGTGTTACAATAGCCGAACCCAATATACTTCACCAACTAAACACAACCTATCGCATTACCATCTCTTTAGTATGACAAACTTAGTACAAAATATCACAATAGTTTATTTTTTTTTAAAAAAAAAACACATGCGAGAGTTGTACATCTATATTAAGAAGAAGAAAAAGGGTAAATGATCTTTACATGACTGAAAGACACACCCAATACACACACTTACGCACGCAAACACACTCGAGCTCTAAAATATAGTTCTATGCCCTTTTATGCAAACATAAAAAGACGACATCGACCGTAGAAAAGCTGATGAAAACCTATTTGATCGTACATACCCTTTTTCTATGTTTTGACGTATATACCAAGTAACTAGTGCACAAACTAGCAATCTTTTATGTCCAGGAGGAGGTTTACTTGTTCTTGGATAAAATTGAAAAGAGAGTCAAAGAATGCTTGAAATTGCCGGGAGGGAAGCGGATGGGGGGCGGCGATGCGCCCGGTCGTATCTTGAACGGCTTTTCTTCGGTCGCCGATCGGCTCGGGCGTGGACTGTCGGCCACGCGCGCCCGGCGCCCGGGGCCCTGTGCCTCCGTGGCCGTCGTCGGCACGACGGGTCTCTCTCGCGCCGCAAGGCGCGTCCCTTTGGGCGCCTAGCGGCTGCAATCGGCTGCGAGCTCCCCATCCGACCCGTCTTGAAACACGGACCAAGGAGTCCGACATGCGTCTTGGTCGACGGGTTACGAAAACCCGGGATGCGCAAGGAAGGCGACGAAGGGAGGCCCTCACCGGCCGCACCGGGCCGACCCCTTCGATCTTACGTGAAGGGTTCGAGTTGGAGCACGCTGTCGGAACCCGAAAGATGGTGAACTATGCCTCGAAGGGCGGGCCGGAGAAACTACGGTGGAGGCTCGAGCGGGCTATCTTGACGTGCAAATCGTTCGTCGACTTGGGTATAGGGGCGAAAGACTAATCGAACCATCTAGTAGCCGGTTCCCTCCGAAGTTTCCCTCGGGATAGCCGGAGCCCATTACGAGTTCTATCGGGTAAAGCCAATGATTAGAGGCATCGGGGCGCAACGCCCTCGACCTATTCTCAAACTTTAAATAGGTAGGGCGCGGCACGGGCTTCGGTGAGCCATGCCATGGAATCGGGGAGCTCCAAGTGGGCCATTTTTGGTAAGCAAAACCGGGCGATGCGGGATATGAGTTCTCAAGAATCAACGAAAACAAACCGTGACAAAAGCAATAAGAAGAGAATACCTCCAAGCCCCTGGTCATTGCATATGAATCTATTTCAACTGGAGATTTTGGCAATGGCTGGGCCACCATTTCAAGAGCTTCGGCATTCCATGGGTCATACTCTAGCGCCTACATTTGTTAGTTAAGTCAATCACCTTCTTAATCTCATAAGCTGCAATATGAATCCATTTTTAGATGTTGGTAGTAAAAAAAAAGACGCACCAGTCTTCGTAGGCTCCCGCCTTCCGCGCGGGGGTCTAGGGAAGGGTATTTAGCACCAAGCCTTTACCCCGCACCATGTGCAATATGCGGAGGTCGGTGCTTGAACCCGAGACCTTCCGGTTACAGGTGGTTGAGCACTACCACTTGCACCAGGCCCGCCCTTCGGATGTTGGTAGTAAAACATTTTAAATTTTAGTTTGACTACAAATATATCAATGATAAAATGTGGATTGACATATGAACATAATGTCTTGATTTTGTGAAAAAAAAAATTTCATGACACCCATTCTTTTAGCATAGCTTCTCAAAATTTGATTTGAGCATAATGGACATAAATCCCTTTTTTCCCCTCAAATAGCAGATGTGTATTACCTGTTTAAACAAGGAGACTTGGCACTACAAGATTTCCCTAATGTCTTTTTTGTGTATGAATATGACCTAAATTTGTTACTATTCTTTAGATATATTTTTCAAATAGCCATTTACTCCAGTTCGCCTAGTCCCGAAAGCTATATTCTAAATTGAAAATGTTTTTGGTTGGGAATTCACTGTTGTTAGACTACAACAACCTCCACCACTTGCAAGAAAAATTGTGAAGAAGAAATGTAACCTTCAAGCACACAATTAAAAAAAAAACCCGGGAATTATTGCAGACCCAACCGAACAACTTTTCATTTGGCGAAGGGTGTGTGCAATGTGGAGCAAACATGGGATATAAAGAAAAGTACCTCATGGTAACGTTCCCGTGCTTCTTCGTAGTACTGAAGTAAGATTGCGCATTCAGCACTTTTCAATGTGATCGAAATCAGCATTTCCTTGAATCGATGACAATCTGGTAGTTCCTTGATTTCACCATAAGGATGTTCCTTAAAGCACGGCGGTAGGATCTGTCTGGCCTTCAAGGCATATTTATTGCTCAAGTTCAGTCCTGATGTGTCATATGTCAGTGGACAGAAATTAAAGGCACTACCCTGGAAATTAATTAACCCTTAAATATCTTCTGTAGGCTCGTAAATATTTTCCGGAGCTGAACAACCTTTACTTAATTTTTGCTGCTTCAATGAATTCTTTAGAAGTCATATTTTGCAGCCATGGATACGTGCTCCAGCTCCTAAATCGGTTTAGTTGGAACAGATAGTGACATTAAAGACACCATGCATCTTGGAGCTCAGCTAGAAATCTCCACAAAGTCCACAGTTGTTTTTGGCAAAAGAAATAGGATTATCCTTTGGATAAAGAAGTGGAGAAATATCAAACAGCATCAACAACGGAGATGAGCTCCATCTCATAGATCACCACAGAATTGGGAGGGACGGTAGCAAGCTGATACTGATTTGATCCAGCAACACCAAACTCATGCTGAGGTGGAATAGTGAAGGAGGCAACTTCTCCCGTTTCCATAGTCATCACAGCTTCGTCTAGACCATATATAACATGCTCTGCACATTTCGTTGAAGCAGGTTGTTACAAGTTTTGATAACAGCATGTTAAGCCACATTAAAACTTCTACATGCATTTATTTCATTGAAGCAAGTTGATGGCAGGATAAACAACTACCGATCTATGTCTTACCGAAAGAAAATGAGATGTGTCTACATGTTACTGATTTTTTTTCCCCAATTGTCACATTTTGTATCCTTGATCAAATCTAATGTACTCTCTCTGTCTTGAAATATAAGGATTCAATTTTGGCATAAGTAGCTATACTAACTTTGACCAAGTTTATAGAATTGAAGGAAAATACATAGGACTTCAAATTAGCTTAATTACTTAGATTATGAAATATTTTTTTATATAATATATCTTTTTGATATGGTAGATGTTAATACTCTTCTCTATAAATTTGATAACTGAATATTAACCTTCGTCGATGGTGAACTCCAATGGTTCCTCCTCGTCATGGCCCCTCCGGTCAAAAAACGGTCCCATCTTGAAGTTTACCAATCAGCCGGACTGTCATTAAATTGTCCCCAACCTATAATCTCCAACAGCAGCACTGTCAACCTTTCTCCACCACTTGTCAAAGGACTGGTTAGATGGTTGAGGAGTGTTAGTGTATATGAGTAGAGGCCCATGTACGATCAACATTATACCCACCCTTCTAGAGTTTGGAGGTATACACAGACACAATTATCCTCTAACATGGTATCAGCCTAGATCCTCTCCTCTCTCTCCCTCCCTTCTTCCCAGGCAGCCACCCTTCTTCCCCCCACCTCTCCTCCTTCCCCACGCTTTCCCTACGCTGCCATGCTGAGCACCCGCACCGCGGCCCGGTCCCGCATGAGCGTAGGCGTGGGCCTCGGCGTAGGCGCGTGGAGTCCCGCCGCCGCCCTCGTTGCGGCCGACGCCGACTCCTCGACCCACCGCCTCCCTCCTCCGATTCCCTCCCCGCGCGACTTGTTACTCCAGCGCTACGCCGCGGCAAAGCGCCACCGCTGCCGTGTGCGTGGGGGCCTTGCGGGAGAGGGGGGTGGCTGCAGGCGGCGCTCCGGCCGTCGCCTTGCGTCGAGCCCCGGCCGTCGTCGTTCAGCCGGGGTGGGCGGACCCGAGAGAACGCCGCCACGCCTTTGGGGGCTTGGGCGAGCCGGAGGCCTCGGTATGCCCACTGGCGGATGAGCCCCATCATGGCCGCTCTTCGCGCCAAGGGGTCCTCCTCGACGGTGCTCCCGACCCCAACGCGGCACTTCGGTCGGGGCCGTTGCCCAAGGGTGAGGCTTCGCGGCTCGGGAGCGTGTTCGTGCCGCCGCCCTCGCTTGGGAGCGCGGCGCGCACGCTCCCGATCCTCTCGGTGGTCGTCGGGTTGAAGAGGCGGAGCGCTTTACGCTCGGTCCCTCCGCCCACCCGCCCGTCTTCGTGGAGCACGCGCTCCACCTTTGGCGCCCTCTCCACCGAGTCTTGGGCTCCCGCCCGACCCATGGTCGCCTTCCTCCACCTCCATCATGCTCTACGCTCGTTGGCGTGACGGATGCTCCTCGCCCTCCACCACTACGTCCTCGGCGACCACGTCCTCCACGACACGCCGATCGCGGCGTGGGACCCGGCGATGGCGGCGCCTCGGCAAATCGCCATGTCCTAGATCATTGGGACCATACGCCCGATCCCGGCGGACATCGTCGGGCTCACGCGTTGCCGCCGCGCGGCGCCCGTGGTTGGCCCTCGAGGGGCAATTCAACGACAACGCCGGGCCGAACCATCGGCTCGGCGCCCGACTTCCGCACCACCGGCGGGGGGACCTCTCCATTGGCGGGATTCTCGCCGGCGGATGAAGAGCAAGGCGATGCTCTCCGTGACCTTGGTTACCCGATGCACGATCGCGTCCCGGAGCTCAATGTCTGCGGGGGTCTCAACGGCCGCTGCGCACCTACGGACTGGATCACCCGTCGGCACCCTTCCCTACCTTCCTGCAGGGTCCGAGGCGACCTCGCTCTAGAGGAGCTCAACATGGGACCCGTGGATGCTCTTCGGCGGCCCGTCGACCTCTTCCTCCACCACCACCCTCGTTGCTACACCCCCCGCCTTCTCCCGCCAACTGTCTCCTTGGCACTCCTTCCCCGAGCCGAGCGCAGGGGGTGGGGTGGGGGTCGCGGTGGTGGTGGTCATCGTCGCCGCCGGGCTGGGGTGGATGAGGTGGTGGTGGTGGTCTTTGGATGGGGTGGTGGTGGGGGTCTTGGGTCGGGCGGAATATCTCGACTTCTCACCCCTACACTAATCATGATTCGCACAAATCTTTATCTTTTGTAAAGCCCAAAAAAGTCTAATAGCCTCATGAATTTCCAACATTCCAATATCTCGGATTTCGGTCCAATTTGAAATTGACCCAAAGCAGCGCCGCATGGTGAGGAAGAATTTGAAGTTGACCCAAAAGTCTGCTTGGGGTGTGAAGAGAGTTGAATTGCGATCTTGCAACGAGAGAAAACAATGGATGGCGGTGCCGATCGTGTTGGCAAAAAAGATACACCGGAATTGGTTTGCCGGAGGGCAATTGTGGCTCTAGGCAACCACATTTCTAGACTTGGTAATCTTCTTGAGCCCAATCCTTCCCCTCATCTCCTCAAACTTTGCCTTGTCGAGGGACTTAGTCTTGATGCTTCTTACCTCAATACACTCCCCGATGAAATGGTACTTGGTCGGGGTTCTTGGCAAGAGCAAGTGCTATGTCGGCTCTTAGCTCTTCCACCTCCACTCTTCTTCCCAAAGAACTCGCTTGTAATCTAGACAACCACAATGCTCAAGTTGCGGTAGTAGTCATGGCCACATACCCTACTTCACAAACTTGACAATGCAACCACCCTTTGCTTGATGGACGCCAGGTTGTACTCTTGCTTGAGTCGATGTCCCAAACAAATCATAGTCACGCGATTACTGTTTCCCAAACATGGATCAATTAGGTAGAATCCCGTGAGTGATTGACCAATGGGGCCGCTTGATTGAAAGCTTGGCATGCCTTGGTTGCGGCTCGGTTGAGCAAGTGCACGGCGGTGACCACGGCCTCGCCCTAGATCTTGTGGCCGGCGAGACTCCTCTACCCCATCAACGCCGGCCATGGTGACCATGGTGCGTTCCGCCGCTCCACGCCCATTACGCTCGGGCAGTGAGGGGCGCCGAGTCTTTTGTTGCCCTCCTCCACGCAGTGGCGGTGAACTTCGCCGACCGGTGAACTCTGCCCGGTTGTCCGTGCGCGCAAGGTCTGCGCGACTTCTTGCCGCTCCGCTTCTCGCCAGCGCTGCGGGGAGCTTGATGGTGTCCGCGGCCATGTCTTTCCTCGTCGAAGCGCCACCCACATGTACTGGCGTGGCATCATCGACCAGCCAGGGAAGTAGCGCTGCCACCGAGTCGCCGGCGTGATTGGCCCGCAATGATTGTCGTGGACGAGCTCCGGCGGTCGCGGACGAGCCTCGGCGGGAGCGGAGCTCGGCGATGCTTGGTTATGATGCACGTGTCGCGGTTTGCCCCCGCGTGCTTGATTGTCGGCGACCCACACGCCATATCTTCCTTGGGCCGGCCGGTCGCGGTCTCGCGTCGAAGTGGAGGTGGCCGTAGCGCTCATGCCAGTGCCATGCCTCGTCATCCTTGCGCGCGGCGAGGCAAAGCGGCTTGGCGGTGCCGATGTGGAGGATGTAGAGTCAGTTCGCGCTCCATCGGAACTTGACAAGGAGCCGCGCACGCCGGTCCCAAATCCTCAACGGGCCGTGCTTGATCTCCACCCTCGAGCCTCCCTCGTCGAGCTGCTCTCATGATCGAGATACGCAGCGCCGGGATGTAGTACACCCCGTGGAGCACCATGTGCTCCCGTTCTTGGCCTCGAAGATGATAGACCCGATGCCATGAATCTCCACCTTGGACTCGTCGCCAAACCTTTCCCAGTCCTGTGGTGAGTGGCGCCGGTGTCCAGATACCAACCATCGATCTTGTCGGCGGTGGCGGGCTCGATGTGGAGGAAAGCCGTCGCCTTGGGCTCGCGGATGTCCAGCGGCACTGATTTGGCGTAGGAGGAAGCTTGAGCCTCCCCTGCTGCATCCATCTCCACGAATCCGCACGCTAGGAGCAAGCGCATGGTCATCCTCTGTTTCCACCACGTCTTGCCGCGCCACCACGCTCATGATCACGGCGAGGATGGGGCAATCACATCTATGGAGTTCGCCGCCCTCTTTGCGCCACCACCTTTTACCGCACCGTACACACGTAGCGCGTAATGACATGGTGCGGAGGCGCAACCAAACTATGGTCGGCATGGCAAGGTCGATGATGAAGGCCAAAAAGATGTAGGTGGACTTCTAGGGAGAAGCAGTGACCACGACGGAGTTCATCCTCAACCACACGCTCACCAAGGCCCTGAAGGGCAAGACGCCATTCGAGGGTTGGCGTGGGCGCAAGCCAAATGTCTCCTTCCTAAGGACATTTGGTCGCATTGGTCATGTTAAGAACATGAAGCCCCACCTCGGCAAGGCGGAAGATAGAAGCACACCCATGGTGTTGTTAGGCCACGAGGGGACGGCAAAAGGCCTATCGGCTCTATGATCCCAAAAAGAGGCAAGATGTGATGTTCGATGAGATGGTAGTAGCTTAGGACCTTCCCTCGGGCTTGGGGGAAGCTATGGCACATTTGCCATCGAGTAGCCGGTGATCCAATGAGGCGATCCGAGAGCGTATTCACCCGAAGAACGGCGCGTTCATCTCCACCAAACTCCCCGTCGCTGCGGCAAGATAGGGGGTACCTCCGGCGACGCAGTTGAGTTCGCCTCTCCAAGAAACATCTCTGAATTCACGAACATGTTCCATGACAGCGAGGAGGTCCAATTAAAATGTGGAATCATGAATGCGGTGGTCCTGTAGCTAAAATTTGAGAATTGGCTCACCAATAAGGTGATTGCATAGTAAATAAGCCACGGAAATTCAAGTTAACCGCCCTAAAAATAAATACCAAAACATCATACATACCAATATTCCCAATACAGCAACAGGCTTGGCAATAACATTAGGCAACTTTTTGAAATGAAGATCACATTGGATGGTCCTATTTGAAATGCTGTCTTGGATACCACCATAAATCATTTCCACCCTAAAGTTTCCAAATAACAAAGCAAAAAAAAAAAAAAATCTGTCAAATTTATGAGGTGAAACAAAACAATAGCAATAAAACAAAGTCTTTCAATCCCAAGCAAGTTGGAGCAGGCTAGAGATAAACCTAACAAGGTACACCAGCCAATATGATGTAGAAGAATAAAAAGGAGCATTAATAAGTACTCCCTCCATTCCAAATTATAAGTTGCTTTTGACTTTTTGATACATCCATTTTGCTACGCATCTAGATAATATGTCTAGGTACATAGCAAAATGGATGAACCAAAAAATCAAAAAATTTACTTATAATTTGGAAGGAGAGAGTACAATAGTAACACTAATTACCAGAGGCATCCTTCTTTCTCTAGTATAGGCGTCAGAATATGAAAAAATGCTATGGAAGCAGCACTCTACAACAGCATATTGCATGTATTCATCCTTCGATATCCTTAGCCAAAGTTCTTCTTGTGAGTCTTTGCAGTCCTCTGCAATCTCTTTGGCCAAGAAAACCTACAAATTGGAAACGGGAGGTGCTGATTGAAGAAAAATAATGGAAACAAAACCTGTGGATCAATAAAGGGTTTTAAACAGTTAAAGTTGTTTTTCGATTTTTACCTTGCTAGCAAGCAAGAAAAGTGGCCACTGCACAATCGGAAGCACTCCAGAGTCATTTTTGGGCATCAAAAGCAATTCTAATTCACTGCAAATAGGATAACAGTCAAACTATATCGACATATGGCAGTCAAGAAAACTGTATCATAGAAATAGCATAGGAAGAAATACTTACAAATTGCTAATATAATCCTCTTCCCGTAAATTCCTCACAATTTCATTCCGGAAGGGGGAGAATTAGATGCGTCAAACTGAGATAAATGGACGGAACATCTACCACGTAGCAACAGTGAATAAAAGCAAACAGATCCCCAAACGCCGCCGGCGGCCGGCAGCTCCTCGAAGGATTTGGGGGCGGCGAGAGAAGCATCCGCTCTGAGCTCTTGGAAATCGCAGGAAACGCCGCCGGAGCTGCGCTCGCCTCTGCTCGCCGAAGCGACTCCAACGTGGCCAGCGCCGGCGAGGACGAGGCGACGGAGCACAACGAGGCCGGGTTGGACGGCAGCACGGACAGCAGCAAAGAGCCGGGTGGCCTCGCTGGGGAGGGAAGGAGCTGCCGCGCGCCCCCAGCGGCCTCCGGCTGCGCGCCCGCGGCGGAGCTCTCGTGAGTCGGAGGAGCTCGGCGCCGGCGCCCGAGTCCGGGACGCCATCCACTCGCACGAGTCCGTGACGCCATCCACGCGTCGGCCAGTGAGGGAGGCGTGGCGGCCGGCGCCGGTGTCGATTTGGAGGCCGACTTGGTGGGCGGCGCCTTGGCCGGAGCGGACGCCGCCGAGCGCTGCAGGAAGCTCAGGCCTCCTCTGCGGCGGACGGGGCGAGCCGGACGGTGTCCGGCGGCGGAGGCACGGGAAAGGAAAGGAATGGAGAGGATAGGAAGAGGAAAGGAAACGGGTGCCTTCCTTTCCTGCGCCGATCTCTTTCCTATTCCTATGCTGTGCTTCACCGGTCGGATTTTTTTTGATAATACGTATCTGTATTTGTATTAAGGAAAACATACGATGGTACACAAATACAGATACATACAAACTGGATACAGAGACAGCTGTCGCTGCCAAACTACACGAAGACCCCTAAAAAAAAAAAAAAACTACATCGATGCCACCGGTTCCTTCGTGATCCTTCGAGTCGGCCGCCTCGCCGCGACCATCGCCACCGGAGAAACCGTCGAGATCCACCATGAGCCTGAGAAGTCCCGTTGCTGGCGGCTTGCAATGGAGTCGGCGACACCGCTCCGAAGAGCGAGGATGAAGCCATCGGCGATGAACCATCGGCCGGCGGCGCTCCAACTTCACCGACTCGGTTGAGCTTCCGACCGGCGACCACCATCGCGGCGATAAAGAAGCCGATCCGGCCGGCCACCAACCAAAGCCGCCTGACGACTCGCATCAAGCAAAAAGAGAGCGCCGGCGACCTCCCTGGAAAGGCGATGAACCGCCGCCTCGGACTCCAAACGAAGAAGCCCCAACCTCACCGATGGCGCTGGAGGAAGACGCCGCCGGACGAAGAAGAGGCGGGCAAGTCTTGATACGCTCGGCGTCGGCTAGGCTCGCCTCGCCGACACCGCCCGAACCCACACGCCGCGGAGGAACACCCCCCTGCGAGACCTAGCTCCACCATCGGCGATGGCGAGCAAACCCTAACCCTAGCCGGCGAAAAACGACGACGCCGGCGGGACAAAAGAGCTTAAACCTAAGCCCTATACGCCCTCCGCCAGGAGCCGGGCACCCCTCCCATCCCCGCCGCCAACAAGGGCGCGGAGGAGAGGGGCGGATCGATCGGAGGAAAGCGACCGCCCTCGAAGTCGCCTTTTTCTCACTGTAGGGGGGAAAGACGGTTCGGACAAATGCTGGAACGAGTTCCTCTGAATTCACGTCCGACTGCCGAGTGAAGTCAGGCAGCATCCATCGTTGCCAAGAGATCCAAGGGCGAGCGGGCCACATCATGTATTGAAGCGTACTAACTGGGTCACAAGTCAAAATGGGCGTGGATCGGTTCGGCCCAAAGGTTCTTCGAACCAGCCCACAAAAACGATCCAAATGGGCTCCAAAACTGACCCATTACGGCAGCTAGGTTCAGCGGTTCGGACTCGCTCGACCCTTTGGATCTAGTGGTTCGATCCACTCCCAGAGACGCCGGCGGCGGCGGCGCCACCATCTGAGCCACCGTCTGTCTGTCCCTCCCTCTATCCCGCCCCACCAAGCCAGCGAACGAAAAGATCCCGCCATGGACAGCTCGCCGGACCGCTCGCCAGCGCCATCCGCGCCTCCCGCTCACCGGCGTAAGGGGCACCCCGTCGAGGCCAGGGCCAGCTGATGCCGGAAGGAGGCGCCGCCGGAGGCGGTACCGTTGCTGGCTGCGGCGCCGGCTACGGCCGAGGTCACCGCGCTCTCGCTGGGGATGCTGCTGGGCATCAACGACGTCCTCAGCTCCAGTCTGCCGGTGACGTCCCTTTCCCGACCGCTACTTCCTCTGACCACCGCCCGCGACATCCTGCTGCTGCCCTCGACGAGGAAATGGAGGTACGTCGTCCTCCGTCCTTCCTTCCTCACGTTCTGTGTGTGTAGTGGCAAAGAACTCTGCACTTGTTCTTTCAGTTAATTGATTCATTCAGTTCAGTCCAGTTGAGCCTGAAGTATTCAGTTAGATTAACATAGTGGCAAAGAACTCCTCGATCATTCTGCTAGCCTTGTGGAAATAATGTAATAGAGTATAGGATCTCTTTTGGATTTGGTGATTTGTTTTCTACTTGCTCTTATAATCGAGGTGTGGTCCCTTTTGGCTATGCTGATTAGGGGAGAAAAGAATGATTGTGTGCATCCTCATTAGTTGGACCAAACTGTGCATCCCTTTTGGATATGCTGATTAGCAGGATGAATTGTGGGGGGAAACAAACTGACCTACTTTTGCTTGCATCCTCATTAGTTGTCTGCAACTGTGAATGTAGATCCCCCTGCAGTCAAGTAAAAAAGTAAGGTTCAGTTTGGTCCAACTAATGAAAGAGACATGCAACTAGTATTGCAGGGTAGCAGTTCAGTTTTTGTCTGAATCCTGATGCTTTAAAAAGTAAGGTTCAAAGCTTCTCTGTACTTTCTATAGTAGCATAGGATGCAGTATGTGATGATTAATTCTTCTTGCTGTTAGGTACTTTTCCAAGATCCTTTTCAGGTTTACTTAAGAGTAAATTAGTTTTTTCTGAACTAATTTAAAAAGACCAAAAACTGAACTAGTTTCAGTTCAGCTTTTTCTGCTTCATGCAGTTCAAGCATAATACAGATTGACTCTAGTTCTACAGATGCCTGCCTCATGCAGTGTTTGTTTAATTAGGATAGGTGTAGTGTAGATTAGAGTATAGTCATGCCATCAGTCATGCATGATTTTTTCTGCAAAACTTACTAGATAGAGAGGTCATGTAGTGTAGAAAAAATTACAAATGACTGCTCAGAGAGGTATCAGGAGGAAAAACAAGTACTGCTAGATGTTTTGAAGAATGTCAATGGCAGAGTTTCACTAACAATGGACATGTGGACCTCTAACCAGACATTGGGCTATATCTACATCACATGCCATTTCACAGATGATGACTGGAAGATGCACAAGCGGATTTTGAAATTCTCATTCATAAAGACTCCGCACACCGGTGTTGCCATGTTCAACGCTGTTTTGAGGTTTCTTCAAGAGTGGAGCATTGAGGACAAGCTATTTGCAGTCACTTTAGACAACGCAAGTAATAACAATGCTATGATGAAGCTATTGAAGGCCAATTTGATGGAGAAAAAAATGTTGTTGGGAAAAGGAAAGTTGGTTCACCAGCGTTGTGGAGGACATGTGATTAATCTGATTTGCAAAGCAGGACTAGAAATAATCAATCCAATTCAAGTTGAGGAGGGCTTTCGACTCATTAGCACAACAAGATCCAAAATATACCTTTGCACCTTCACCTGAAGAGTGGGAAAAGTCAAGAAAAGTACGGAAGTTACTGAAGATTTTCTTTGCTGCAACCACAGTTGTCTCAGGAACACTCTATCCAACTGCAAATTTACATTTTCATGAGATTTGGGAAATCAGAGTGGTTTTGGAGAACCAAGTTCCTGAAGCCGATGCAGAACTTGCTGAGACAATTCAATATATGCAAAGAAAGTTCAGAAGGTACTGGAAAGATCTATTCAAGGATTACTCAGATAGTCAAGAAACAACACAAGCTCCTAGTGTTACAGTACAGGCAAATGCAAGTGGGAGATATGCTGATTGGGATAACCATGTCAATCTCAATACCCAACCTACCAATGAGGTACCTTCTGAGCTAGAATCTTACTTATCAAAACCTGCCATACCGCGAAGTGATGGATTCGATATCCTGGGTTGGTGGAGGAGCAATGCACTGGAGTATCCAACTCTGTCCCGAATGGCTAGAGATGCTTTGGTGGCCCCTGCTTCATCAGTTGCATCCGAGTCAGCATTCAGCCATGCAAAGAGACTTATCTCAGATTTGCGAAGTCGCTTATCTCCAAAGACTGTGGAGGAGTTAATGTGTTTACAGGACTGGTTCCGTGCTTCTGGTTCAACCAAATTCAATATGGAATCGATTGATCATTGTCCTATGGATGAAAGCAATGAATTGTGAAGGAGAAGGAGGTGAGAAATCTATGTCCTATAGTTTTTACAGATGTCTTACATTTTTTTTTTTGGCCTGAAATAGAAATCTATGTGTGCCTCTGAATTATCACCCTGTTCTTGTGACTGAATGTCTTTTGTGTCCTATTGTTTATACTATAGTCTGACATTCACAGAACAGTTCACTTGATTGAATGTTAGTGCAGGCTGCACCGTGCAGCACTTGACTGAATGTACTGAATAAAGACATGGTCAGGTCTAGATTGTTATTCTCTTGACTGAATGTCCAGTACAGATACCCAATGGATATGGTCAGATAGTTTGCACAAACTGAACCTTTTGTTTGGGATATAATATTAATACTTATGAGAATTGCCATGACACGTATGAGAATTGCAATTCAATGGAACAGCTTGTTCAGCTGCAGTCTCTTGTCTCTAAATTGTTTGTAGTGCATTTGCAGGTTAGCACCAGGAGTGCAAAGGGACACACATGCCCATATCAAGGCTTTGAGAAGTTGTAAATTAAACCATGTCAAGTTACAAGGCTGCAGTAGTGGGTGGCACTGTAGTTTATCTTTTCTTCTTTGACTTCTTGTTCAGAACTCAGGTGTGTGAACTCAGGTTCAGTGGAACTCAGTAGTGGGTGGCTGCAGTAGTGTGCAGCACTTGACTGATCTGTTTTTTGAAGTTGTGAACTCCAGGTTTAGAGGAGTTTGTCTTTCCACTGCGGTTCAATCCAAAAGCATAGAAACTTTTGTTTTTATTTATTGAACTAGTTACAGTTCAAGTCCACTGCAGTTGTGATCTTGCATTGAATTTTTTTTTTCACCATCTTGGCTTGTTATATTTATGCAGTAGTGGGTGGCACTGTACGTACACGTACATGTAATTTAAATGTACATGTTAGCTCCGGCAGGCAGGCAAGTCACGTAGACTCTCCGGCAGGCAGGTCACGTAGGTTCGAACCTTGATATCCATTGGTGAACTGCATGTCTGTCAACTTAACTAAATGGATCACCCGGTGCTCCAAAAGCTAGCAAATGGATCGATGGTTCGGGGGGCGGTTCAACCTAAGGTTGATCCATGCCCATTTTGAGTCACAAGTCACGTATTGAACGGTAATAACTGAGATCAAATATATTTTTACATGGAAGATAATACAATTTACAATCCTAAAACATGGTTTAATAATAATCTTGAAAAATTATAGAAAAATATTTTAGCATTGAAAGATAATACAATTTTTTTGCCTTTTCCCATTGGTCCAACCTGATCGCATTACTATTTAGCTTAATTTGTAGTGTTCTCTGCAAGAGCTTTGTGGGAGAAATGAAAGTTGTGTTCTATTTTCATGTGCAGGAGAAACCTTTAAAATGGATATGGGATCAAATATACAGAGACAACCATGTGCAGCAGCAGGCAGGTTTAGTGCAGCAAGATGTATATTGTATTAATACATACATGTCTGATCATTTTATAAGTTCTAGCAAAATGAAATTCTGTGTAACTATGTTTTCCTTCCTGTCACTTTTGTATCTAATGATGTATGTTTTTGTACCTCTCATTTTGTTCTAAAATGCTTCATAAATGTAAACTTGTTTTTCACCATGTTTTTTTTATGATGCCTGGCATCTCAAGTTGCTCAAAATGATATATGATGAACAACTTGGTTTAGGGTTGTTTCAGTGAACGTATCAAATTTTGTAATTTTATTGGATGTGGTAGCGAGCCATCTGGGCTTTGGGCGGTTGCGGAACGGACATGGGAACAAAAAAATGAATGCAAAAGAAATTTTCCAAAAAAAGGAAATTGTTATTTAGCGGTTTCAAATTCTTTGTGTAAATAGAGTGTACAGCCTATAGCGCTAACGTCTGCATGTGCAGGCATTAGACGCGTCCCAAAAAAAAAATGAAACCTGTTTTAGTTTTTTTTTTTTTTTAAAAAATGGAGCCTAGCTTCAAAGTGTTTGAATCTTGATGGACTCATTTTGTTGGTTATTTTCATGTACGAGGTCCCACATCTATTATAGTTAGTTGATATACCGATCATCTGAACTATACAGAAATGCCAGTGAACCGTTGTCAGGACCGTCATCAAGCTAGGTACCATAATATAAAGCATTTTAAAAAAAGTTTCATAATTTTGAGCTAAATTAGTTTTTCTACAGTTTTTTAAGATTAAACCATGTTATAGGATTTTGAATTGCATTACCTTTCCTTGTAAAAATATATTTGATCTCAGTTATTACCCTTCACTTGCTTCAATATGTTAAGTGGCCCGCTCGCCCTTGGATCTCCCATCAACGGTGGAAAAAGCCTGACTTCACTCTAGTCATAGCGTGTGAATTCAGAGGACCTCGTTCCCGGATTTTGGGTTGGTCTGACATCTACACCTGCCAACAATCAACTCATCAGCACAACAGCACAACAGGTGCCACCCCTAGCGCAGATGGCGCCAGCCCTGGCACAGAAAGGACCACCCTCGGCGTCACATTTGCGGATCGTCGAGCACCTGCAGTCTTTGGGTGCGAAGCGGGTTCTATGCATTAAATGTGCCCATAGAACCGGGTACCATACACCGTGAGGTCGATTCTTCGTAGCACCCGGTCCTTCCCATCGATCCCGGTTCCATGGAAGTCGCCCCTCGCGCGCTATCTCTCTTCGGGGTAGTTGAGACTCCCGCCACAAAGAGGAAGCAATCCCTGCGCCTTGCGTGGTGCGAAGAAGAAGGGACCGTGGCGACCCCCGGACGACGGAGAATGGTGCGGCAACGGCGGGCTCTGAGAGGCGACAATGGACCGAGTTCTTAGGTGGCGGCGGCGGGCTCCGAATGGAGACAATGGCTTGGCTACCCCGCCTTGGAGTGGCTCCGCCCCTACGCCCGCGGCCGGGCATCCTCGCCGCCGCGAGGGACCACCAAAGGCGGCCTCCATTCTTGGCCGCGCCGCTTTCCCGGGCCGGGCGTCGCGCGAGTGGCGCCGCCGCGGCTTGGCACCGCCTCGCCTCGTGCGCCGTCGGTGGGGCGGGAAGGGCGAGCGGAGAGTGGCGTCGGGGTGTGGAGCTCCGCCATCAAGGAGAGAAGATGGGAGGGACGGTGTCGGGCGGGCGGGCGGTGTCGGTCTCCGAGCGAGTGGAGGACGTCAACCGCAAGATCTAGATCGAGAGTTGACGGAGGATGGGAGGAGAGAGTAGCAGTTGGGCTGAACTTTACTTTTCTACGTGGTGGGTCCATTTATGGACTCAAGTCCAGTTCTATACACTGCGGAGCTGGTAGTAGGAGGAGTCATGTCAATTGTGGAGCCCGCTATAGAATCGACCTGGGTCCTATACACTACGGGTGCTCTCAGTCCACCCATGGCCATGTCACATACGCCAGTCCTACTACACCGGCAGTTCGAGGTTCGCTCAACCCATCTTCATCCAATGGAGCAACCCACCGGGCACCAGCTCAACGACGAACACAGAAGGTACGCCGCTATCCACCTAACAGGAGCACCACATCTCTGGTCCCTGTACAACTACATTTATGTGTCCGAGTTCGCCAACGGACTCCAAGTCACGCTACGGGACATACTATAATGGGAGGCACCCCGCAAGATGGACGAAGCGATCCAACTCGCTTATCAGCTCAAAGCCCTTCTACCACATTCGTCGCACATCTTGGCGACACACGACGGACACAGCGCCATCGATGACTCAGCTATGGCGGTCGGGACACCTCGAGGATTGATCCAGCCAGATTCCTCGATCCTCTACGACCTCAACGCCTTTGTCCCCTACGAGGCACTCACCGAGCTTCGCCTGGCAGTCTTCATGAACCACAAGCTCGATGTCAAAGCCACGACCACCAAACTACAAGCTGCGGCGCCAGCCGGGACGCTGCACAACGGCCTCATTCACTCCGCCCACCATTACTACTTCCAGGCGAGCACCCTTCCTCAGGAGGTACGTCTACATGACTTCCAGAAGGACGTCACAACCCTGCTCTTCAATGACTACGGCAAGAAACGATGACAAGGAGAACGGGCCAACCACAACAATCTTCTACCTCGTCGACCTTGTCGCTACCCCGGAGGCTCTTATCCAGCCTTGTCTTGCTACATCGACCGACTACGAGCTCCATAGCATCACCGGAACCATTAAGCTTCAGGTAGGACTGTAACACCCTGGTTTTAAGCATGTCATTAGCATCTGCATTTCATGAGCATAATCATCATTTAGTCACATACACTCATGCACATGAAATGATAGAGGCCAATTGCATGTTTAAATGTATTTAATTTGCTTGCTATGCTTTGCCTTGTCATTTCATGTATGAAATGTTTGCATAATTAGTTGTTTAATGTTTATTTATTCTTAGTGATGATCGTAGGATGTTTTAGAGCATGAATCATGTTGGTCATGTTTCCTAATTAGATTTTATAATAGTAGTTTGACTTCGTTTGACCTTGTTTGACCCTGAGGGTAGTTTATCTTGTTTTGCTCAAAAGTCCTAGCTAGGGTTTATGCATGTGTGTGCACTCTTCATGAAATGTGTAGCTAATTTCATGTAGAACAAAAGATGTCATAGGCCGGTTGCATGATAATGAGTGGATCATGTTGAAAAATCTGAAGTTTGTTTGAATCGAGCTTGAATTAGGGTTTACTTTGACCCCGGAGTAGTTTCTCTTTGACCAACCGTAGTTTCAAATCTAGGCCGAGTTTGGAGAAAGTTTGTATAGGTGTTTTGCTCAGAATTTCATGAGGAACATTTTGTTCAATTGGAGTTTTTGCTGATTCTCGCACGAATCTCGATGCATAGGGTTAAATAGGTCGATTAGGGTTTTGGAAATGGCCTTTAATGACGCTTTGTTGTTTTCCCATCTCCGTCAGACACCGGCCGGCCACCATCACGCGTTCGGCCGCCCGTGCCGCGTGTCGCGCGCGCGCCGCATCCTATCGGCGCCCGCCCTTGAAGGAGGGGGCACAAATAAGGCGTCCCTTGCTCCCCACTCCACCTCCCTCGCCTCCCTTTCCCCTCGCGAGCCGCCAAGCCGAGGAGCGAGAGCACCAAGAGCCCCGCCGCCATAACCATTGTCGGCGCCGCCGCCGTTCACCACCGTCACCCACCGCGTCCCCTCGCCCGTCCAAGCTCGACAGCACGTCCGCCGTCCTCTACCCTACCTCCCTAGCCCACTAGAAGCATCCCAGGACCGAAGGTAGAGCCCAATCGGGCGTTTCTCCGCTCGCCGGAAAAACCGGCCGGCATGGCCGCCGCCGCGTCGAGGCTCACCGCCGTGAGCGTCGTTCACGTTTTCCTTGATCTTCATCATGTTCGACCTTGCCTCATTGTGAAGCACTTGGTTGCGGGACGAATCGGACCAAGGTCGTCGTGCCGTTGCCGGACCAAGCCCTCGCCGCCCGTGGCCGCGCTCTGCCGCGGCGCCGTCGCGACCACGCCAACTCCGCCACCTCGTACCGCTTTTCATGTGCATCCAATCCGCCTCGCCCTGCTGCAGCCTCGACTCCCACGCATCGAGCCGCTCCGCGCCGCGATTCGCCGGAACGCCGCCGCACCGTCAGCGTCTGCGGCCGCCGGAGCGCGCGCCGTCGTCGGCACGCCCTGATCGCCGCGTTCGTTCGACCGGTAGTCGATTTGCGTCGCCTCGCCGTGCTAAGGCCCATGCTCAACTCAGCTTGGCCGGATTTCACCGAAACGGCCGGTCCACCGCCACACATGCCGCCGCGTGTCGCCACCACCGTTAAGGTTCGATTTAGCTTCGGGATTTTGGTGTCTTTCGATAGATCTTGTCACCACGAAGTCGATTGGTACCCTTTGGTGTCGCCGGAGGACCAACATCGGCGAAGATCCGCCGGAGCAGCGCCGCTCCCCTGCTCGGGTCGCCGACATGCGGGCCCATCCCGTCGACCCTTTTGTTTTTCTTTTATCTTTTTCCGTAAATGGTTGCAATGCTTGTAAAATTCGTGCGAGACCTCATTTTTTATCCAAATCGAGGGCAACAAATTTTGTTGTGTTTCTTGTCGCTAGATCTACAGTAGAAAAAATATGAGATTAGGTTTTCTTGTAGCTTTTATATTTATTTATATTTATTGCAATATATGCCATGTTTCTAGAGAAATGCATATCTAATTTTTGGTGCATGATAAAATAGTGGTGCCTGTACAAAATGTTCATGTTTTGGGATGTATAGTGCAGGAAAATTATCATACATGCTATGTTCTGTGGTAGAAATGTGATTTTTGATTTATGTGCTATTTACCATGCCTTCTTAGGAAATTCATAGAAAAATAATTACTAGGGTTTTTGCCATGATAATTTTTGTACATGCACTTGTTCTTGTTATGTAGCTTTTCATGTTCATGGTTAGGCAGTTTCATGTTTTTCATAGTACAAAGTATTTTTCATGCCTTGTATTTATGCTAGCTTGCCATTTTTGTATAGGACAGTATATGCATGAGTTTGCCATGAAATTTTTATGGTAGGGATGTTAAACCAGTATTATGCTCTGGTAATTTTTGTAGATTTTTCTAAGGTGTTTATGTATTTATCCTATTGATGTTGCATAGAAAATGCTTGGAAAATGCATGGTAATGTTATGGTAATACATTTTGGGTGGTTTACCATTTGTTCCTAGAATGATTAGGACCTGTTGATGTGCTTAGTTTGATAGCCTTGTGCTTTTGGTCAATTTATTAATCCTAGCTTTTATATTTTTAGAGTGTGCATGTGTAGTGTTTATTAGGGAATGTCATTCCATGTGATTTAGTTTATCCTTCGGTTTGATCAGTAGGTTATTTTGATGCTTTATAATCTTGTTTGCTTGCTGGTTAAGTTTGGTAAGGTTTGCATGAATAGTTTGCAAGTTATAGGAGTTGCAAGTTGCAAGTTGCCTAGAATCAGAGTCTCTGTTTTTGCTGTTTTCGAGCCCGTAGATGTTAGAATCTGGTCGAGAGTGTAGCGAATGTTTTGTAGATAATTTTGTTAGCTTTCCAACGAGTATTTGTTTGCTGCATTTGGAGTTACAGAACTCCCTGTGCGACCGTTTTAGTGCAGACATGTCTTGCTGCCCTGTTTTTAGTTTAGTGCTAGTATGCATGAGTGATGTAGGTTAGTGTGGTTGCTTTATGTAGTTCTAATTGTGTTTCTACAGAAGAGATATGCACTTACTAGTATCATTCATCATAATGCATTCATCCATCATTTTAGTTTATCTATATGCAAGTATATCTCTGTGCATTCGAATATTAACTCTTGCATATGCATGCATCATATCAGGATCGGAGGAGCTAGTTCAGGAGGAGATCAAGGAGCAGGAGGCCAACCTTCATCATCTCGGAGTGCAGCCAAAAGACCCCACAGGAGAAGGAGGACCGTGAATCAAGCTTCCAGAGTGCCCTAACTTCTTCCTACTACTTTTCTGAAGGCAAGCCGCGGTGCATGCTGAACTTCCCTATGCTTTCTGAATTAACTTGTTGAGTTCTTTTTAAATGGTTGCTGCATTAAGTATAGGAAATGGTTGAAACCATTGATGCACAGATATCCTTGCTGAAGTTGTTATTCCATCCTATTTAGAGGTCTAGGTTAAATAAATGCTCAGTTATGATGATTGCAGTAGATAGTGATTTCCGGTCACTTGTGAGGTTTGTTGTTGGGTTAATCACGTTGGTGGTTAACGAGCTGCTGCTGAGAACTTGGTTAATAAAACATGCTTAGATTGGATGGATATTGTGGTCTTCCATCTGATCGATTAAGGACTCTCACTTTGTTGGAAGGCAGTCGGAAGTTGAACGTACCTGTTCATATAGTAGGCTTCGCGGAGTCGTGAGCCACGAAGCTTGTGAGAATGTTAGGGGCCGGTACTTGTACGCTTAAAGTCCCTCCTAGGCGTGGTAGGTTGGGTTTGATCGGGCGCAAGCAGAGGCGCACGAAGCGGCGTCTTCGTTGCCGCTCACTTGGTGGCTCGAGAGGAGGGGGTTGCCGACAGGTCCGAGACATACGTCCCCTAACGTCTTGGAAGTGATCAGGTCCTACCTTTGTACTAGTAGGCCTGGTTTATGACAGGGTATTGCCAGCTGGTCAGTAATCGATTCGAATCGCCATCTCTCCTGGACAGTGAGAACCCGGGATGTTTCCGCGGCATTGTAGTCTAATATCACAATAATGGTTATTCTTATTCATGCTGCTGATGTTAAAATTATGATCAAGTTACTTATACTGTTATTTATATATTACTGAGCATATGTTTTAATCTTGACTATACAGGACTTATGGTTTATGTATATAATAACCTTTTAACTTGGAAGAAAATGAGTAGTATGTGTAGGCGCACTAATCAATCTTATTTTACTGAAATTAAATGTGAGTCAGCCAGCTCCAGATAAAGCCAAGCATAATCCTTGGAGTCTTTTCCTTATTTTCTGGTTTAAGACGGGTAAGTCTTGCGGAGTACAATTGAGTACTCACGGGTTAATTCCTGATGTTGCAGGTGACTCCGTCTTGCATGACCCTAGCCAGTTGTGATGTGCTGTGGTTGAAGAATAATGCCTAGGGCATGGCAGTCTCCATATTTCCCTGTCTCTTGCTATTACAGGGGTGACACTATGTTGGCACTATCTTATTTTATTTCATTTTGTACAACTATCTTGTTTTCGAAAAGCTATTGCTTCCGCACTCTGAACTACTTTTGAAATAAATGTGTACATCGCACTCGATTATAATATATTCAAATTTGGTTTAAGATACCCATGGATTTAACTAATGAGCTCAACGATCTTGGTTGTATTGTTGATGAGTTTGAAATCACTTTCGGAGATTTCCGGAATACCGGGTTTATGGACTCAAGTGTAGATCTGCGATTGCTTCGTAATTGCGAATTATACTTGATTTCTTATAAATTGGTCGGCTACATACAAGGACCACCGGCTTGGACTCTATTCAAGGGCATCATTGGCGACAACGACCCGAACGGCGCTGCGACATTATTGTTCCCCAACTTGGGATCATATATACCCTTGCGGGTTGGTTATCATCCCGCGATGTACTTGCCGCCAATGCAAGCCCCCTGGAAGAGCTACCACATAGCTTCTTGCCATTAGTGTCGGTCTTTCTTCTTCGACCACCATGGTCTTCACCTCGCCATCTATGGCGTTCCCATGGGCCGAGAGCAATGGACTTCCATTCATCGAACCATCATCGAAAAAGGTCGGCATCCTCATCTCATCCAAATCATTCGCTCTATAAAAGTGTATGCAACATTCTTCGGGATGTTGCTTCACCAACGTTGACTACCGGACAACAATGGGATCGGGGAGATGTCACAATAGAGGCCCTTCGGGGCGGTTGCCACGGCAAGGGGACGATTATCATCCCCGCCATCAGATCATCGCATTGTTATCTTCTTCATTAAGCAACAATTATTTAGGAAATAAAATACTTAATAGGGAATAGATTAGGAGATTTCTTTGGATACAAGTCTTCCCCGCAATAAATACAAGAGACATGTAATCTTTGAATCAATTAATAATTAAGAGGTAACACAAAGCTCTTCTTGCCATAACCTAGTTGTCACCACGGTCTTCTTCACCGCCGATCATCATCCACCCATGGTCACTCACCTCGCTATGACATCTATGACGTTAATATCCCCACTTCTATTGAACAATGTTGGATATGGTGTCAAAAGTGGTTGCCCGATGGGAAGAAGTAATTCTTTTGGTATTCTTTGCAATCTTATAGGCAATATGAAAGAGTCGTAACCCATTGATCGGGGACTCCCAAAATCCACGGGTGTGACACCATTCCTTAAAATAATTTACATTGTCATCCCCTACGGTTTTCTTTAAAAAAATGAAAGAGTCATAATGTTGCATGTTTTGATGGAAAAATTAAACCATATATTGTTTGTATGCAATGCTATTCTTTACGATGGTGATAATAGGTGTTGCATGACATTAGCACGATCCGATAGCGTCGAAGTTGGTGATCAAGAAGAGGACAAGAAGGATTAGTATGGTCTTTGGAAGATGCCCAAGACAACAATTGATGCATGCTATCCTTTGATAAAATCTGCATACTCTTTATTCCTTGGACGCCTTGTAAATTACCTATCATAGGGACCCCATGTTATCTAAATAATTGGAATATGTGATATAGGCGGATGATTTGAACCTCGCTCTTTTATATGAACTTGGGATTTGTTTTCAAAATTCAAAATTCAAAGAGCATCCTCCTCAATGATATGGGGAGCCATATCAAGTTTATCGGATGCAAAAAACCTTACACATATGTTGCTTATCTTTGCATTGAGCTTGTGTCAAGTCTTGTTGACCCTTGTTGAGATAGTTGTCATGCCCCCAAGATCAAGATCACGTTACCGCCACATATATCACCTACCGCTAAAACATGCATTAGATCCAACATACCAAAAAGCTCGCCCCTTGTTATCTTAGAAATTAATACTCCATGTTCATTGATCTCTCTTTAACATTATAGTTCAAAGAATTATTTAGGGACGCATGAAATCCCAAAAAAAAAAGTTGGACACATTAAGACTTGCAAAAAAAAGATGAGCACATGAAGAATAAAGTAGATGGACACTTTCCAACTTCCGAACGTGGATACAAGTCTTACCTCACTACCGTGGGATGCCGACATTTCGATGATTACTAAAACCTGGACACCACGTCCACATGTATAGAAAACTACCTAAATCCCCGGGACTCCGACCCTTGAATCAATAAAGGTAAACCCGAAGGTACACCAAACCATCATAATCTAAAAACCGGGCGAGTAACACATGACGGTTAATTCTATAATTAGCCAAGTCCTATCTATTAATATGTCAACTAGATCATAGTTCACACATTAATAAGATAACATGAGGGTAACTATACTCTAGTTCGAACGCATTGCAATATGAATATAAAGACTTGAATATTGAAAGGAACTCCATAATAATATTAATATTACCAAAAGATCCTTCCAAGGAGACAAGCCCTCCTTGAAGCTCAACCTTGCTCAAAACTACAACTAGGACTAAAAAAAGTGAGTGAAGTGCTCAAGGGTGTGTGTTGTTGTGTCTTGGAAGGGGGTGTGGCCTCTTATTTATAGTGATATGAAAGTGATTCTTGGCGTGAGTTTTGGCAAATCTCGAAAAAAACCGCCATGCACCGCCTCAGCTCTCCTCCGGTCGGACACGGAGACAAGGCGCGGCGGGATCGGGCACGGGCTGCGGCGACGCCCGCACCTCGGCCGGTCGGCCCGGGTTTGGCCCCGCCCCATCCTCAGCGTGTGTGGTGGTGGCCCGGTGTAGGTCGCCTTTCGGAGGTGTTTTTTGGTCTTTTTGCTTTGGTTACGGCCTGTCACGTTTCCCTTGGCCAAAGCGTATTTCCTAAGTTTGCACTTTACTCTTTATTTGTACTCTCACACTGTTTCCGTGTTTGTTCTATTCTCGACAAGTGGAACTAGGTGAGTAGTAAATGTCTATTTGGCATAAGTGTGTTCCATCTCTTAATTAGAGCTAAGTTAGCGTATAAGATGTATGATAATATCCCCAAGCTTCTATTGAACAATGTTGGATATGGTGTTCAAAATAAATCAAAATGTGGTTTATAACAAAGTGTTCACTCATTGTTTAAATAAGGGAAGAAGTACCATTCTTTCTTGGTATTGCAAAGATAGAACGTAGAGCTACTATCTTTCTTATAGGCAATATGAAAGAGTTTTATTTAGCATATGTATGTTTTTTTTGAATACTTGGCCATTGATGTTCTCTCTTTCTTTTTTTTTTTGGGGACTCCCACCCTCACCCTTGGTTTTTATTTCAAATCTTTACGGGTGTGGCTCTACTCGCACCACTTGTCCATTTTTCATCTCTTTTCTCTCTTTTTTTTTTTTAAAATAATTTACATTGCTCCGTCTCTTTGTACCATATCCCCAATAACAGCAACCCATTCAAGTTTTAAAAAAATGAAAAGAGTCATAATGTTGCATGTTTTGATGGAAAAATTATTAGTGACCATTTTTGTATTGTTTGCTATGGGTGGGATTATATCCCATGTGGAGCCAAAAATGCTCTCTCTCGCGTGTATGCTACTCGTCGCAGATCTTTACACTGGCGATGGTGACATAATAGGTGTTGCATGAGGCCGTGTATTAGCACGATCCCTCTCGATCCGTGGTGGTGATAGGTAGTCCTCGAACTCGAAGTTGGTGATCAAGAAGAGGAAGCGGGATTAGTATGGTCTCTTTGGAAGATGCCCAAGACAACAATTGATGCATGCTATCCTTTGATAAAATTTGCATACCCTCTCTTTATTCCTTGCTAATATTCCTATGCCTTTGTAAATTACTTTCTATCATAAGGGTGCCCCATGTTATCTAAATAATTGGAATATGTGATATAACACCATGAGCAATCCGATGAATTTTAAGAACCTTTCTTTCATAGGAGCAATTTTTTCTTTTTATCATTGAACTTGGGATTTGTTTTCAAAATTTGTGCATAAACCTTAAATGTTGTATATTTGAGCATCCTCCTATCAATGATATGAAAATTCCTAAGCACTTTGCTTTAGCCATATCAAGTTTATCGATGTAAAAAAGTCGAAAAAAATACCCTCATCACAAAGTGTTGGATAGTGAGCATTTTATCCTTGTTCATTGAGGATCTTGTGTCAAGTCTTGTTGAATCCATACCTAGTTTCTTGTTGAGATAGTTGTCTTTGATGCCCCCATCTTGGATCAAGGAGCGTCACGTTATCGGGCTTCCTTCCGACCGGTGTGAGCTTGATAGAGCGGGAGCTCCTTCTCACACTTCCTATCCTACTCATGTTTGAATACAAAACAAGAACAAGAACATGATGTTAGCTCGAAAAATTCTTACTAGCTCTTGATCTTTGACACGTTGGGATTGTTGATTGCAAGAGGTTTCTTGCACAAGCTCTTGGAGAAGAGATAGAATGGAGAGGTGAAGTGGGAGTGAAAATGTGAGAATGAGAGGGGTGGTGAGCTCTCCCGAGCACCTCGAGTATTTATAGAGCAAAACACCGGCCGACACGGGGCGAAAAAGCGGCTATCTTAGAAATTTCGAGGGAGGCGGTCGCCGCGGCGGCGGCGGCCGCCGGTGGCCCCGCCACCCAACTTTGGCGGGGAATAACGGTCATGTGTTGCCCCCCCACCGTTGGTGCTTCGGGTTTAACCGTTGGCTCCAGTTTTCGAATTTTCCCAAGTTTATTTTAATATTTTATGAAATGAAAAATTATTTTGGAATATGTTTTGTGTATTTTTATTTATGGCGTATAAATGGGGCGCTAAAAATCAAGAGTTTTATTTTTATGGGTTAGAAAATTTTATTTATAGGTTATGTTTATATTAAATTCAATACTAGATAGTGTTGAAAAGGGAAAAATAAAGATTCATCTATATGTTTATAAATATATATTTTTTTTAAGTGAGTAAATAGATTCTATAAAAGAAATAAATAAATAAATAAATAAATAAATTAATTTATTACGACTTACCTTCTATGCTCCTTGTCTTGAAGAAGGCGGGGTTGATTTGAATATCTTCTGTTTTCACTCCCAAAATTTCTTCTAGTGTAAGCTCATTGCTTTCCTTGGTGGGTGTATGCTTTACTCGCCGGACAACCGTGGTGGTCTTTGATGGTGGAGGTGTTGGGGTTGGTTGTTCCTTCCTTCTCCACACTTGTTTAGTAGGAGTGGCTTTGTGTTTTCCTTGAAACTTCTTACATTTAGGAGCATCATCTTGCTTGGGAGCCGCCTTTTTCTTTGGCTCCGGCTTTTGTTTTCTCAAAGTTTTGGCTAGTTGAGGGAGGTTCATGAACTTTTTGGGATCTATTACTATCTCCTTCAACTCTTGGGTGGTTGATCCGTACTTGATACGAATCATAGAACATTGCTCTTTGGCTTTCTTGGGCTTGACTTCGGGTTTCCTTTTACTGATTGGGTTAACGGTTTTGAAACCGTCAAAATGACACCGTACTGTTTCACCAGGGAGTTGGAACTTGATCCTCCCTGCTCCCACAGATATGGTGGCATTTGCTGTGTTCAGGAACGGTCTTCCCAAGAGTAATGACATGTTTTCATTTTCCCCCATATCCAAGATGACAAAATCTGTGGGGATGTAATTGTTCTTCACCCGTACTAGAAGGTCTTCTGCTATTCCCTCTGCTGTCTTGATGGATTGGTCTGCCATTTGGAGTTGCATTTTGATGGGGGTGAGTGGCAAACATCTTAGTGCATCACTTGTCTTCTTGGACATGATGTTGACGCTTGCCCCCAAATCACAGTTGGCTTTCTTGAAGACGTGCGGACCAATTGCACAAGTGATTGTTGGGTGCCCGGGATCCGCCTTCTTTGCGACAAATGGTGACTCTACAAAAACATCTGGGCAAGTCGACTCGAGGGTTACAAATCCTCGTTGTCACCATGTTAATCAAGCGATGAAGGTTTCGGCTTTTGCCAAACCTTCTTTTGATTTAGGTGAAATAGCGAGATGACATTTGAGAAATTTGAGTTTCAATCATTTTATTAAAGCTAGATTGATTCTGAACAGCCATAGATAAATTTTCAAGTTTTGAACTAATGGATTCTAACATTTTATCATTATAAGATATTTTCTTGTTCGAGAGATTCATTAATCTTAGCTTGACCAAAAACTAAATCTTTCAAAGAAGGCTGGTTTGAGTTATAATTGGAATTGTAATTGTAATTAAAACCATTACCTCCTTGTGGACGTCCTTGATTGTTCCACCTATTGTTATTGTTATTATTGTTACCATTGTTGTTACCGGATGGAACCCATTGTTGATGAAGGCAAGCTCTTCACGAAGTTTCGGGGCGCTTGTTGCCCGAATGTCCAAGCTCTCCACAGACTTCACAAGTCATCAATGCTTCGGAGGTGGTAGAGTGTTGTTCATGACTTCCTTCTCTGTAGCTTGATCTCCCAATCTCTTGAGTAACAGGTCCATCTTTGCAACTAGCATGTCCGTCTCTTTGACGTTGTGCATGCCTCTTTTTTGTTGGGGCTCTGTCTTCTCCCCATGCTTGGTTCTCGATCATCTTCTCGATGAGTGCTTCAGCTTTTGTCAACTGTGAGGGGATGAAATGCCCCTCCAAAGAAGGGTATCAAGATGGCCCTTACACATAGGTGTAAGACCATTGTAGAAGTTCTGAAGTACGAGCCATGTTTCCATGCCGTGATGTGGGCGGTGCAAGGATGTATTCTTGCAGCCTTTCCCATGCTTCAGAATTGGTTCATTTGGATTCTGCTGAAATTAGAGATTCTTGCCCTTGGGGCATTGGTTTTGCCCATTGGGAAGAAACGTCACGAGGAAACGCAGTGGGAGCATTTGCTCAGTCTGCCGACTTGAGCTTTGTCTTTGTAGAACCATCGCCGCCTTCCCCACTAGGGAGAAAGGAAACAAAGGAGCTTGATTGCGTCGAGCTCCACGTCCTGATGACAATGGTGTCACACGGCTCTAGGAAATTTTGAAGGTGTGCGTTGGCATCCTCGCTTGGCAATCCATAGAATGGATTGGCCTGTACCATCGTGATGAGGCCGTCTGATCTCGAAATTCTTGTCTCCAACGTTGAGTCTTTGGCCCGGTGGGGACATTGCCCACCGCTGGGGTTGAGTAGTCGCGAGTGTCTTGGCCATGAGTGTTGATGAGGATGGTACGGAGATGATGGGTTCAACCTCCGGTGGATTGGCGACAGGTGTAACGGTACGGGACCGTCTCTTTCTGATCAACGCCTCCAGATTGTCAACGAAATTGTTCGGTAGGTTGCGACCGATCATATACTATCCCTATTTTCATCCACAATAGGAAGAAAACAAAAGAGTTAGCTTGCAAAGACTAGGGCTATCATTCATACATGTGGTTATAATCATCATATGCTAGCTTTATGATTTTTTTTTAAAAACCATGCCTTCCCTCGAAACGGCACTTGCAATGCTTGTTAATATTTCTTAACGACATTACTAGAAATAGATAATAACCCATTTCCGGTAACGGCACCAGGAATGCTTGTTGGCATTTCATAGTGCAATCTCTAAGAATAAATAATATTCTCAGAGATCACATTAAGAGATATCGATGATAGATGGATTCGTGTGTTTACTTTAGTCAATCCGCAAAGCGCCACGGATCTATCATTGTAGCATTTCACCCGGTGGTATTCGGGTATCGTGATTTATATTTTCCCAAAGGAAGGCGGGCTTGTGTGGTTAGCTAGCATAATGATGATAATGATCCACAATGTATTTATGAATAACCATTAGTCAATTGCGGGGGGTAAGAAGAATGATATTCATGATAGTGACAAACACACATAAGCTACTACATCACTAGGGAGAGAAAAGGATAAAAGAGAATCTACAATGAGAAGGTGGTTCTAAATATTGCACATGGGTGAACTCTAGTTTTACATATGAGGAGGCTAAATCATGATGGGATTACGATCATATGATGAGGAGATGCCCGCAGCTAGTCTAGCTGGCCGATGGACACTTTCGAACTCCAACTCAACATCCGAACGTGGAGGAATACGATGGGCGAACAGGGGCTCGTCACCACCGCCCCCTACCTCACTACCGTGGGATGCCGACATTTCTGATGATTACTATAAACCTGGACACCACGTCCACATGTATAGAAAACTACCTAAATCCCCTCGGGACTCCAACCCTACGGATCGACAAGCAAGGATAAAGGTAAACCCGAAGGTACACCAAACCATCATAATCTACATAAACCGACCACTCTCTAGCGAGTCGACACATGACGGTTAATTCTATAATTAGCCAAGTCCTATCTATTAATATGTCAACTAGATCATAGTTCACACATTAATAAGATAACATGAGGGTAACTATACTCTAGTTCGAACGCATTGCAATATGAATATAAAGACTTGAATATTGAAAGGAACTCCATAATAATATTAATATTACCAAAAGATCCTTCCAAGGAGACAAGCCCTCCTTGAAGCTCAACCTTGCTCAAAACTACAACTAGGACTAAAGAAAGTGAGTGAAGTGCTCAAGGGTGTGTGTGTTGTGTCTTGGAAGGGGGGTGTGGCCTCTTATTTATAGTGATATGAAAGTGATTCTTGGCGGGAGTTTTGGCGCCAAATCCCCGAAAAACACCGCCATGCACCGCCTCAGCTCCTCCGGAGTCGGACACGGAGACAAGGCGCGGTGGGATTGGGCACGGGCCTGCAGCGGTCGGCCCAGGTTTGGCCCGCCCCGCGCCCATCCTTCGCGTGTGGGCTGGTGGCCCAGTGTAGGTCGCCTTTTCGGAGGTGTTTTGGTCCGTTTTGCTTTGGTTCTGGCCTGTCACGTTCCCCTTGGCCAAAGCGTATTTCCTGAGTTTGCACTTTACTCTTTATTTGGCGTACTCTCACCTGTTTCCGTGTTTGTTCCTGCAAAACAAATATTCTCGAATACAAGTGGAACTAGGTGAGTAGTAAATGTCTATTTGGCATAAGTGTGTTCCATATCTCTTAATTAGAGCTAAGTTGGCGGTATAAGATGTATGATAGTGACCGCCAACACCAACTTAGTTATATAACATGACAAATAACGTACTTTTGCCACACAAACCTTTGCTATTAATCTAGTTCCACTTGTATTCGAAGAAAATATGTTTTGCACCTATAAACGTAGAAACGGGTAAAAGTACGCCAAATAAAGTTGGAAAGCGCACATCAGAACTGTGCTTTGGACAAGGGAATGCCACCAGGCCAAAACCAACGTGAACCAGGCCAAAGCACCCCCGAGGACACGATCTATAGTGGGCCACTAGCCCACCTGCAAAGGCACGGCGTGAGGCGGGCCAAACCTACGTCGAACGTCGCAAGTGCGGCGGCCGCCGTGGGCATAGCCCCGATCCCGCCGCGCTTTTGCCTTGACCCGCGTCTGGAGGAGAGAAGGCGGTTGCATGCGGTGCTTTTCGGGGTGGCGCCAAGACCCATGCGATCGCCGAAACCTCCCTAGAACAAGGATAGCCCTCCATTCCCTCTTGCTTTTCCCTATATAAAGAGGCCATTGCCTCTCTTGTAATGCATCCCATCACACACTTGATCTCTTGATCATTCAATAAAGTCACACACATTCCTTAGGGAATCCATCCATTGCACACACATAGAGAAGATGTAGAAGTGCCAATCCATTCAGGAGGGAGTGAGAGAGCGAAAGGTAGGAGTAGAGAGAGGAGTAGCGATCCCGCTGCCTCGTGTGTAGTTCGACTTGGCGTCGCACACTCGGCGGACGGAGTGCCGAATATGTCGGCTCCCGCCTCCATACTTGTACCTCTACGGATCTTTGTCACGACTTGGCGTAAGAGATTCGTGTCTTACCTTCAGTTATCATTCTTAAGTACACGCTATCATTCATTCTGTTGAGATTATAGGATCGTTGTTTGCCTTCTTGGTAAATACTCTAGTAGAGGGTCCCTAATGAAGACGGGATACCCTGTACGATGCTAGAGTAGTGATGAATAGCGTAGACGTGGTGTCTAGGTTATGAATCACCCTCGTTTAATGCGCAATCCATGGTAGTGAGGTAGGGGATAGGTGGTGACAGCCCTATTCGCCCATTGTATTCCTCCACGTCCGGTTGCAGAGTAGAGCTGCAGGCTGGCATCACTTGGCATACCGGGTGTTATCCGGTGCCCGGCAATACTCACCGAATAGAAAGTTAGCCCGACTTAGTCTAAGTCTTTGAAGGAACACATCACTTCCACGTTCACCTTCTCATGTTTCTCTGGGTAACTAGTTAGAACAGACCAGCGCCCGTTCCCTGTGGAAATACGATACCCTGAATACTTCCGGGTGAAGTGCTACAACGGTACTTTCCGTGCGCTTCTGGATTATCCTGCTTACGCTAAGAAATACCAACAAGCATTTCTGGCGCCGTTGCCGGGGATAGGTTCTAAACCTGTTTCTAGTGATTGCGCTAAGAAATGTCAACAACTGTCGAGCTCTAGTTCTCCAGACTATCTAGAAGGAGACTGTTGGTCGAGTGGGATGTCTTCACGCACTACCTGCAGCGCGACGTCGGCCCACCCATCGACAACAACACCATGGGCGATCTCACACTTTGCAATACTGGGAGGGCGTCTTTGGACGACTACATCGACGCCTTTGAGGCCTATGCTATATGCATGGACCTTGAAAGCCAGCTCCACCGTGTCACCCTCTTCATCAGCGGACTCTGTACACGTCTCTGCGGGGCACCTATGTGGGAGAACCCATCTACGATGCATGAGGCCATTGACCTTGCGCGTTAGTAAGATGACCAGCCTCGGGACAAGCCACCGGCGCGATGGCCGATGACATCGACACCGACGACGAGAGCGCAACGTCGTCAACATCGACACGACATCGACACGCGGCTTTGGGGCGGCGGGGCGCGCGGCGGCCACGCCTAGCCATAGCCATGGAGCTCATCGACGAAGGCGTGGAGATCGACCTCCTCACCGAGCTACGCCTAGGATCTACGACAAACCAGGAGCTCGCGATCATAGCAGGTGCAATCGAGCTACGAGGCGGCGGCCCGAGTGGACACTCCACAAATGACATCGTGAGGTACTTCCACCGTTACTACGTTCTTGCGACTTCAAGCTCGCTTGCATGACCTCCTCTTTTTTGACCCAATCGGGCTAGTGAGGGGATTCCCCACCGTCCCAAGAATCACTGTACAAAAAGAGGTTACAAGGCTACTTGGCCCAAAATGCAAAAAAAAGAGAGCTCTATACAATGTTGTTATCTCTCTAGGAGGCATGACCTCCTCTTCGAGCATGGAGTCCCACTACATGGGGTAGCAGTGGGCTTCCACCTCCCGACAACCCCTCTAGAGCAGCAGGCCTTTCTGGCGAGCATCCTGCTCATATTGGTGCGCCCGAACGTCAGGCTGGACGATGTTACGGTGCTCCTCTTCGACGACAACGGCCACAAGTTCCTCCACATCGACAATGTGAGCATCGACGCACCGGATGTGCCCCCCCAACTTGGGCCGCCCGCCAGGACTGCCAGTGACCTCCTATACGGTCGCTGCTCCACCTCAGCTCGTCACCGATCACGTTGACTCGTCACGTCTTCTACGGCATGTCCACGTCCCGATGACCTACTCCTTCAAGCACCCCCCAGCGACCCGCCAGACAATTGAGATGTCAGGCATACTCAGCGGCTCGGTCGTGAGGGCAGCGAGATGGCGAGCCCTTCGTGCGAGGCCCCGAGGAGCTACCGGTTCAGCATCTACTTCGCAACCTCCACTTCGACTTCACCTTCAACGACTACGCCTCCATCGCCAATGACATAGAGGACAAGCGGGCCAGTTCAGCTCAGCTATGGCCCCGATGTCGTGACCTCCCCGATCGGCATCGCCTTCGCACCCCACGGTGGGTTAGCGTAGCGTAAGCGCGCCGCCTCATCGAACGGTGGGGAGATGTGGGCCAAACCGGCCGCGACCGCCCAGGGGGGCGCGCGCGCGGCAAGTGGGCCACCGGGCGGCGGCGTCGCCACGCCCGTCGTCATCATCTCCGTCTTCGCTTAGTCATCGGTTTGGATAAAATTAGGACTTTTGTGTGAAAGAGATATTCCAACTCTATAAGGAAATCCTTTATTAGGAAATAAATAGGATTGCTTGTAAAAGGTATTCCAACTCTATAAGAAAACCTTTAGAGATTGCTTGGATTACAAGTCCCATAGGAGGGCAATATAAATAAGGAGCATGTAATCTCTTTTTTGGGGGCAAGCAATAAAAGATTAGTTCCCGGTCTCCTACTTCCCAACCGCCGCCCCCCCCACGCGCGCCCGCCCTGCCCCCGCCCGCCACGCCACCGCCCCCCAACGTCCCGACCCTCCTTCCCTTCTCTTCCCCCACGCCGCTCCAACCACTCCCACCACCGTCCCCTCGCCGGCTTCCTCGTCGTCATCTCGCCGCCAATCAATGTCGCCGCCGCCCCCCTCGTACCACGGTTGTGACAAAAAGGTACCTAGAAAACTTAAATGATATATGGGCGGGTGAGTACACAATCAAACTCAACAGGACTTACCTGAATATAGTACAAGGATCATGTATTTTAAGCTCGTAGCAAAGAATATAGTTGGTTTTGTACAAAGGCATTTGTTGGATTAGTAAAGATGTGTCTATCGGCGATCTAGGCAAGCGAAGCATGGTAAATATACGAATGAACAATTAGCAAATGGAGCTTGATCTTGAATGTGTTCCTTTTCAGAACACAAGTCTGTATCTAGAAAGCATATAGCATGTATATAGTTCGAACTCTGCAGAAGGGTATACATTAACCCCACGAAAGACAAGGTCACAACTCATCAAATGGTCCGTTGACTCATAAGGAATAATACATTGTCTCAATCTTTCCCAAGTCTGTCCAAGGATGCTCATGAACGGTTAGAGCATGAGCCGAAGTCTGTCCAGGTGGTTTGTACAAGAAAATGTTCATATATTGCTACCATGGATACACGGTACTTAATTTAATCACAACGATAGAACAAAAGCTTATAGATTCATAATTAATAAATTCAAAGCTAAGCTAACTAATCTAAAAGCAGGAAAACTCAACCACGCTGGAAGATTGGTTTACATTAATTCGGTTTTATCTTCCATCCCCATTTATTATATGACTACCATTTTATTCTTCAATGAATTTTTTTCAAAAATAACTTCCATCATCAGGAGGTTCTGGTGGTCAGGTGTGCAAGAAGAAAATTGTACAACCTCCTTCAATTTTAGGTCATGGAAAGACATCTGCAGACCAAAAAAGGAAGGTGGCTTGGGAATAAGGGACCTACAAACTGTTAACAGAAGTCTTCTGCTCAATGCAGCATGGAAGATTGCTACAGGTAAAAACTCGTTTTTAGCTGAAGTCAAAATACTATCCTAATTCCAACTTCTGGTTGGCCAATAATAGTCCTATTAAACCAGCTTTCTGGGCCTCTATTATGAGTGTTAAAGAGACTCTAGTTAGCAATTGCATTATCCAAATCCATAAAGGTAATTCCAGTATCTGGTCATCACCTTGGTGTAGCATCTGGAAGGAAATCCACAATCACCTCAACTTACCTATAACTGTTAGCCATCTCCCCTCTAATGTCTCTGACCTTTGGATGGCTAACACCAATTCTTGGAACCATGATTTAATCAATGATATTTTTGACTCTGTTGCTACTGACACTATCCTTAACACAACCGTTGTTCCCTCCACAAAAAATGATGTTGTTAGATGGATACCTTCCACCAAAGGGGAATGCACTACCAAAGACAGCTTTTAGATTTTTTTAACAATCAGCTGCAGGTTGAGCTGCCTCAACAGGGACCAAGAAGAAGCTCTTGATATTCTTCGAAGAATCTAGAAGCACAGGTACATAACTCCCAATGTTAAAACTTTTGCTTGGAGATTGATTAGAAGAGCTCTTTCCACAGGCCAAAGAGCAGGCAACTTATCCAGAAAGATTGAAAAAGCTTGCTTTTATTGTGGTCAACTTGAAAATGACTCCCACTTATTTTTTCATTGCAATTTCCCAAGGGCAGTTTGGTTCTCTGCTAATCCCCCTTCAGATCAACTCTTCTACTCTTTTTGAGCAGGATGGAATTCAGGAAGCATTGAAGGCAATTATAACCACATCAACCCCTGACGATGACCTACACAGATTAGTGACGGCATTATGGTTCATATGGAAGGCCCGAAATGATCATCGTTTTAATAAAAAACAGTGGAGTGTTTTACAGGTCCATCATGCTGTCCAGGCGAACATCAAATTAGCCATGTCAGTAGGCATGCAGTCAAAGGAAAATGAAGCCCATGCAGCCGGCTCTGACCCCCTACAGGCGCTTCTCACTATTTCTGCAGGTGATCAACAGCAAGCTGAAACAGGAGCCACAACAATATTCCCTCACACAATGCAGGTACAATTTGGTGGTGTTATTGACCACCAGTTACAAGATGAAGCCCCTCAACAACCTGTACACCACCAAGGTGTCTCCAGCACCATGGCTGGTGATCAGGACTCATGCAGGATGCATGGTTCTCAACCAACCATCAAGTGTTATACCGATGCTTCCGTCAAGCCTGACAATGGACGTCATGAACCCCGAAAGGCTGGTCTTGGGGTCTGTGAACCAGCGCAAATACCTCATCCAAGCACAGGCTCCAAACTGCACATCAGTGCTCATGGCAGAGGCCGCTGCGCTTGCCATTGCAGCATGCATCACCAGGAGACTTCACATGCAGACTGTTGAGTTCTTTACAGATAGTCAAATCATGGCGACACTATTCTCTAGAACAAGCAGTGATTCTTCCCCCGAATGGAGAATGGAGTTATTCACCCAAACTTTCCTCAATGAGATCCAAGACAGGAATGTCATAGTCACAAAAACTGACAGGAAGACAAATATCAAGGCTCACTCCTTAGCAAATCTAGCCTTTAGGCACTCTGATGTAACCCAAAATCCAAATAACTCCTGCTTCATAGCTGATCATGCAGGCAGATGCCCACTTATGGAGGCGCTGCGCGATGTATCTCTTCATCTTTGTACTGTAATTGAGGCTATATGCCGCTGATAATAAAGTTCTGTTCTTTGTCAAAAAAAAAAAAAAAAAAAAAAAAAAAAAAAATTACCCAGCAAGATACACCACCCAAGACCAGCTCTCTCATTTTGCCATGCCCCAACGCCTCGCCAGAGTCCTCGATTCATTTGTTATCAAGTGGTAAAGTTTAAGATATTTGTTCCATCTTATGTTGATAAGTAGTGGACAAACAAGTCCTGTATAACATGCGGAGGGTCACATTATCCCCATGTAGTTTTGTCAATGGCGCATCTACTGTAAAGCATTTGGTATAGCTTATGTCCCAAATTTAGGCGCATTAGATAAGAATTATTCTAATGTGCCCTTGCAGATTGAAAAGAGCAGCAAAGAAAACTTAATTCTATTTCATCATTCCGTATGAATTAGAGATTTACAAGGACAATATATAATCTCCATGACTGCACGGCGAGATCTAAAATGCCAACGCATCGTTGAACCCAGCATCATAGGCGGCGTCGGCCTCATAGTCACCGATCGCCTCTCCGAGCATCATCCCACCGACCGCACCGCCTAGGAGCCCTAGACCGAGCCCCATCCCCATGCCTCCGCCATGCCTCGCCGGTGCAACCACCGGCTGCGCTGCGTAGCCGTACATCGCCGGTTGTGGTGCAGCAGCATTGTACCCGTACGGTGGCGGAGCAGCGTACGCGTAAGGCTGCGGTGGGTACGCCGCGTACGTCGAGCCATACCCATATTGATGCGGCGGCGGGTAAGCCTGCGGTGGCGGGTACACGGTGAGGGGCACCATCGTCTTGTCCGCCGTGTTCTCGGAGCCCTGCACGTACTTGGCGTACTGGCCTTGTTGTTTGCCTTCCAGTTCCGGGACACACGGGGTGGCGGGGACGTCGGTGAACTGATAGCAGAAGTAGAGGACGCCGTGGGCGCGGCCAGAATGCGGCCTGCGCACCTGGTAGCTCACGGGCCTCGGATCGCCACCCTTGTCGGCGCCGGCCAGGAGATCGTCGATGGGCACGAACACCTCGCCGATGTCGCGGTCGCCCAGGTACACACGCTTGGCGCGGAGCCTCACGTGGAGCGCGAGGCCGCGGGTGTCAGCGGCAGCCGGGATGGGGAAATGTGCCACGGCGTTCCAGGCCGGGTTGCAGCCGTTGGTCTGGTCTACCTCGGTGCTGTGGCTAGGCACGCGGAGCCCGGAAATGGAAGCGACGGCGTAGATGCGCGGCCGGGAGAAGAGCGACACTTTCTTGAGGTCATTTGCCGACACCAGGGTGACCTCCAGGACACGGTACGCCATCGCCAAGCGCGCCGGCGAGGTGTTTTGCCGTGACAAGAAAACGTAGAACGGTGGAGGAGGGAGAAAGATTGTAGGACGACGTGCGTATTTCCCTCGACAACGAAAACATTCGCTGGGCCCAAGTTAAAGAAGCGAAGCGGTTGTGTTTGGTTGGTGGTGGCGTTTGGCCCCAAAAATAGCCTTGAGATGGTGTCTACTATCGGAATTTTCAAACAATTTTTGTGCGCTCCACATTGTTTCCCGGAGTGTTTTTTTTTTTTTTTTCATTTGGACTTGCATAGTTTGGGGCTCTGTCCGTATTTTGCACTCAGTCAGTTCTAAAACTAATTTTATCTTAAGTGCAAACAGGCCCATAATCAATTTGTAGATTTTATCTATTATTAGGTTATATGTTGATCACCTGCTCATCTCCAATGGTTTGGCAAATTGCACTTGGCAAAAGTTGCAATTTGCCAAGTCGGGCGAGATGTTTGTCAAGTTAAATCAAACTCCATCTCCAACGGTTTGGCATTTTTAATTTGACAAAATCCAAATTAGTGGTCGCATGCGGTATGCATGAGAGAGAAGCGAGCACCGCACACTACCGGATTCTGCGCTTTCCCCGTGGGGAAATCCTTTTCCGTCGGCCGTTCACGGGAAAGGAGATCCTTTCCCGTGAGCAAATGTAGAGAAACACCACGAGAAAGATACTACGCAGGGAAAACACCTTTCCCGTGAGGTATGGCTCACGGAAAGCCCCTCCTTTCCCCGCGTGAGACGGGGCTCATGGGAAAGGTAACCGCCGTGAGCCCCAGCCCTACTCCGTCCCCTCCGTGCCTCTTTTCCCGTGACACCTCCGTCAAGCTCACGGGAAAGTGTTTCCCGTGAGCGTGCTTTCCCGTGGGCTGAACAGCGGCCTCTCGGCAAAGGGCCCCCTTTCCCGTGAGAATTATATCCCCGCTCACGGGAAAGACATTCACGGAATTTTTTTTTTTGGATTTTCATCTCCAAACTTTTTCTACACTTCTAGCACATCATATGACACTCCACGTTAAAGTTTAGTGAATTATTGACGTTATTTGATATATTTAGGTAATTATTCTCTTTTATGGGAATTTTTGAAATGAGGCCAAATTTGAACTACAAGTGCTTCAAATTGTTGAAAAAATTTAGTAGAAAATTTATATTCCTCATACTCAACACAATGTAAGACCTTGCATTTAAAAAAATAACGAAATCTGGAAAATCTTAATACGAAATCATGAACGTTAATCCTTGTTCGAGTGGTTTAAAAATTCTAGAAAATAAACTGATGTGCAAAAAATCATAAAATTTGATAATATGTCATGATATCTTATGCCAAGGCTATGATAAAAAAATTGGGAACATTTCGCACAAGTTGGCACGCACGATGTTCACAAGCTCCAACATCTACGTAGAAGTTTGTTTGTTGAGAATGATCCAAAGTGTGATTTCATGTGGATGTGGTGGTCAAGTTGTGGTTTGGCTATGAAACTTTTTCTATATAAAACAGGACATCGATATTGTGTCATGTCTATTTTCAGGATTTTTTTGGATTATTTTGGTAATTATTATAATTTTTTGTTGTAGTTAAGTACATACAAATAGAGATAGAACCACATGAAATAATGGCCAATTTTTCGCGCAAGGATCAATTAGGAATGGGTGAGTGTATGTGGAAAGGTATTTATGAAGTTATCTTGATCAAAATTTCAAAATATATATGCTAGAAAAAGAAAAAAGAGAGCAATAAAAATTATTTACGAAAAATCCCTTTCCGTGAGAGCGCTCACGGGAAAGGTGAGCTCTTTCCCGTGATCTAGTGTGATCCGTTCACGGGAAAGGGTTGGCGAGACCCACCTCGGCCGCGGATCATGATTAGGGTTCGTGGTTTTGTTTTTTATTGCCTTTCCCGTGAGAGATGCAGGCGGCTCACGGGAAAGAGCTTACCTTTCCCGTGAGCGCCCGGATGAAAGGACATCTATGCCCTAAGTTGGTTTTGAATGATTAATGACAACAAGATTAAAGAGCTAATGAGTTTGCTAAGTGTGGACAGGAAGTTGGATATCTCACAGGTACATGTCACATATTGAAAAAGAGCCAAAATGATGTGTTGTTGTAGATAAAATCTAGTTCAAGCACAAGACAACAATGCAAATGGATTTCAAGCCTAGGCTCATTTGTTTGTGAGAGCTCCATCATACCTCATATAAATATAAAAGCAATACAACGGGTTCAACATCAAGTGACGATTTGGATTGAGATAGTGAAGATAGCGGGGAAAGACTTCGAGGTACTAAGCAAAGGTGAAGGCCAAGTGACGACTCGACCGAAGGACCTAGCTAAAAGTGAAGAAGGAAGTACTTGCATTTAGTCGAAGCTATTCAAGCCATTAGTCATGTGATGAAGAATCAAAACATAGATAACATTTGAAGTGTGTCTTGACATACATGAAGACAACTCTATTACATGGATATGATCAAGGCACACGCTCAAGAAGGCTATGCTCAAGGTGAATAACATGTTGACTATATTGGCATCCTCGAAGCAATAAAGACCAAAGACATGGCATTACAATTCAAGAAAAGCAACTCAAGCGGATCGATCGTCGGATTTCCTTTTGACACTTGAGTTATAGGTATGCCGTACTATTAAGAGGGATGCATCATGTCAATAGATGATCATACATAAGTGCTCAAGCCAACCCATGAGAGTTCGAGAGAGTTTGAGCGACAAAATCAAATTTGCTAACTTGGTGGTTTCTGGTCAGGTCATACCAGACACGTGCATACCGGACGGGTCCGGTATTTTGAGCTTAACTGAAAAACTGTTTTCTAACCATGCAAATGTTGATTAACATAATACAAATTGTTTTCAATTAAAATTGGAGAAAGTTGAATTTCAAATTTATGACCGTTGGGCCATACCGACAGTGCAGTATGCATACCGAACGCGTCCCCAGATGAACCGACAGAGCCCAACGGCTAGTCCAACGGCTAGTTTTTTCAAAGTGGCTATAAATAGCCACAAGCCTCCATCTTCGGGGTCGCTGATTCTCGGCCGGCTTAGTGGCGATATTCTGAGCATTTCTAACTCTCCCAAACCCTCTCTAAGTGAGTGATTGATCCAACTTGCAAATCAAAGTGTGGGTTTTAGTGTGATTCAAAACTAGAGAGCAAGCCACCTTGAGCACTTGTGCATATTGCCTATTCTCGTGATTCGCATTTGTTTCTCTTGGATTCTTCGGTCCTAGACGGCTAGACGTCACCGGAGAGCACCCAAGAGCTGTGGTTGCCTCGGAAGTTTGTACCGGTTCGACTTCACCGCAAGAAGTCATCTACTACGACGAGGGAAAGGAGTTGGAAAAGACTCCGGCTAGAGTGACATACGTGGTCGAAGGGCTCGCCGGATTGGCTGCCCGTAGCCTCCTCAACGGAGACGTAGGTTCTCGGTAGAGAACCGAACTCCGGTAAACAAACATCGTGTCTCTTGTCTCTCCCTTGATATTTGTGATTGTGTGATCTTCTGCAAGGCTACTGCACACTATATACATATACATAGCTCTTGCAGGTTGGGTGAGAAAAGAACAATAAGGAGGAGGTGGGCTGTTGTCCCCGTGCATACCAGACGCGTCCGGTATTGGAGGGCCAGCATCCAAGTTTGTCGATTACGTTACTAACCTTTGTGGTGCAGCTCTATTTCATTTATATTCTCTTGTATAACCTTTTGGGGGTTTGTTTACTCTGATCAAGTGTTTCCAAGCAATTGGAAACTCTATTGCTAATCGTTTCCGCTATTTAAGGTGTTATTTTTAGAAACGCCTATTCACCCCCCCTCTAGGCGACATCACTGGTCCTTACAAGTGGTATCAGAGTAAGGCCTCACTAAAAGCTTAACCGCCGTGAGGAAAGATGCCAACGCCTAAAGAGCCGGAGACCGTGATTCTCCAAAATGATGGTTCAAACTTTCTATCTTGGTCAATTCATGTACTCAGTGCATTTAGAGCTGTTAGTCCTCTTATTGAGCGCATTGTAGATGCAAGCATCTCTATTCCTATAGTTGATTGGAGCAACTACAAGAATACGTCCAAAGAGGAAAAGAGATGCGTGCAACTCAATGCCCATGCTATTAACATTATGTTGAGTACATTGAGTGCAGAGGTTCTTGAGGAGGCCATCTACGATGCGGAGACACCATCGGAGAGTGCCCATTACATTTGGACCAAACTTAGTGAGCGATATGGAAAATCCAAATGTGATCATGCACGTGAGCTCAGCATGTCCATAGTGATCTCAAGCAATGAAGTAGCCTCAAGAAGCGAAGGAAGCATCGAGGTTGAGCAAGAAGTGCAAGTCAAAAATGACTTGTTGTCGTCGCTCATACCGACGCGTCAGGTATGCATACCAGACGTGTCCGGTATGGCACAGGCAGCAAGTCAGCAAGTCTGCCTCGACGACCTTGATCAAGCTCGATTTCCACCAAGTGATGAACCATGTTCCATATTTCAAAGTGATCATCACTTGTGTCTTATGACCAAGAAAAGCAAGAAGAAAAGAACCAAGAAAGAGCAAGAGTCAAGCAAGAAGGTGACTCAAGTTGAAGATGAGGAAGAGAGTGAAATTGTGATCGAAGATGATTACGACTTTCCTCATCTAACCAAGAAAGACAAGTACATCTTCTTGCAGTTGACGGAGAGAAATGAAGAGCTAGAAGCGGAAATTGAGAAACAAGAACAATCACTTCACAATCAAGAAAAGTTTCTCATATCCAAGTTGGAAGAACTAAGGGATGCCAATGAAAGGTTTGAAAAATTGTCAATTGAGCATGCTTTAGTTACTAACTACTCTTCTAGTGTCTCTCAATTAGAAAAGACCAACATGGAGCTAGAGACAAGACTTGATGAGCTATCAAGAAGATACAACGAGCTTCAAGTCGACTACACTCATCTTATATGCACACATGATGAGTTAGTAGAATCACATGCCATGCTTGAGGTGACACATGAGGTTGTTATTGCATCGGTAAAATCCACTCAACCTAACACTTACTCACTCACTAGCACACCTTCTAAATTAGAAATGTCTTGTACTAATGATTGTGTCTCTCAAGCAAGCCAATCCTCGATTGAGCTAATGTCTATTGAAAACCTAGAGCTCAAAGAAGAAGTGGAAAGGCTAAGAAAAGAGGTGATTCATTTGAAGGGTAAGGAAAAGGCACAACCTCCTCAAGATAACCGTGATACCATGGTGAAGAAGCTTGAGAAGGGTTCAAACTTTGCCTCCTCCGACACCCAACAAAAGAATCACACTAAAAGCCAAGACAAAGCAACCAAGAGCAAAAAGCACAAAAGTAGGATGTGCTATGGTTGCGGTTTGTATGGGCATGAGTGGGCTATGTGTCCACACAAGAGTTGGGCCGACAAGGTTGAAGCCGCCTACAAGAAAGCTTCCACCAAGTTGGCCAAGCAAGACAAGAAGGATGGTCCATCTACTCAACTCCCAAGCAAGAAGAAAGACCATCATATCAAGAAAGGCACATGGATCAAGGAGGCAACAAACAAGGCCCTAGTTGCAACTAGGAGATGCTATGGTTGTGATGAGAAGGGGCACATGATCCATAGGTGCCCAAACAAGCAAAACAAGCCCAAGGCAAACCAAGGTCGTATTTGCTATGCTTGTAGAGAAAAGGGGCATCTAAGCTATGATTGCCCAAATGGTAACAATCCTAAGCCAAACACATATGATCATGATTATATGCTTAGGAGGACCAAAATGGAGTTGGTACTAGCTAGGTGATGTGTTCACCACATACTAGTGCTAATGCCATTTGGGTGCCTAAGCACTTGTTGACTAACTCCAAAGGATCCAACAAGAGTTGGGTACCAAAGTGTGCTTAGGTTGATCTTGTAGGTACTTGGAGGTGAGATGAAGGCATCGGGATGGTTGAGCAAGCAAATTGGATACATTCACTCAACCTATCAACCAACATTCATCATATTCTCCAATATGGTTGACCCAAGGCAAATATATGTTTTCACACTCTACCTCATCCTCACCATTGCTCTCTGGTAGAGCAATTCATTTATTGAGATGCAGGAATAAGGAAATGCCGAGTGCCGAAAGTGAAATCACAACTGAAAATTGATGGAATTTCTGTCCTGTAGGTATGCATACCGGACTTGTCTGGTATGAGAGGGACAGAAAGGCATACTGCTGTAACTTGTGTTTATTGATCGCAGAAAGTTATTGCTCGTTCAAGTTGCTAAATTCATTGTGTTTCACTATGTATCCACGGCTAGTAAGCATATTCAAATCTCTACTTCAATATAGCATGACTCTATGTTTTGGTCAAAATAGAGTATTGACTCCCCACATTCTTAATGGAATAAAGTGCCATTGAAAGTAATTCCAATTCACTCGTGGCACATGCTTAGGGGGAGTTCAATTTCTATCTTTGATCTTTGTGGACTAATGCGCTTGTTGAGTATTTTAGGTAGTCCTTTGAAATAAATATGAACTACACATATATCATGACAATTTAACAAGCAAGGCAAATGAAATAAAGTCATGAAGATCTCTGTGGTTGACTTAGTGGAATTCTAGTGGGCTCAAGGCAAAGGTATGTTTTATGACATGCATTGAAAGTTCATCTAAGGCCCTATATGCTAGATTGTGCATTTGTGTGACATAGGATAGATAGTTTTCAAAACCCTTACTAGTATGTGTAGGATGTGTGGTTTTGTGAAATCTATTCGATTTTTGGTCTATGTGACCTGAGCCATGCCAAGTGTGATTATTGTTCCTCTTGATTGTGTGTTTGGCTAATCACACTCAGCATGTCTCTCCCAAGTCCTATGTCTCACAGTTCAGTGATCATAAGTTGACACTTATGGATAAAATGGAAAAGGCCAAATTTTGGAATAGAATTGAACCTTTCGGCATTTGGATAAGAAATCAGTCTAGTCTGCAATAAAATAAAAGGGTCAGTGGTTTTGGATATCTGAGTGGCAGAAAAATGATTTGGAGTCAGAAAAATGAGATTTGAGAGAAGTTGGATGAGGACCGTTCATACCAGACGCGTCCGGTATAAACAGGAAAACTACGGTCCATACAGAGGACCTCTTGCTGGAAATAGAGGAGGACTTAACTAGAAATTCACCTTAACCCTCTCTGGTTCTCTCAACACACCGACGCCACCACCCTCTCTCTCCCTCGCTCACTCGCCCGCTTGCTCCAGAGACAGCCACCGCCAGCAGCAGAGGGCAGGGCAGGCGTGGACCTGTCAGAGCTACCCGAGGTGATCCCACCTACACAGAGCTTCGTGAGGGTGAGAATAGTCCCTCCTCTGACAGCAATGAAACTGAAGATTATGCTGCAGAGAAGGATCAGTACAGAATGAGAAAGAGGAAAGGCACTTACAGAGAGTCATCCACTGAAAATAGCAACTCCCGCTTAGAGGATGATGATGAAGAAGAAGATGAGGATGAGATTCGTGCTGAGGTCCAGGTAGGAAGAGACCTAGGAAAACCAGCTCTCAACAAAGGTCGTCTTCCATCCAATGTGACTCCTGTGGACTACACACAAGTTGGGATGACCAAGATTGTCAGGAGGATCAGGAGACGTAACCCTAAGGCTGAGCGACCAGTACAGTCAGATACCAGGTTTCACACAGTGTTCCACATCAACTTCTACAACTCAGTGATCCTTCCTAGGGTACACCCAGTGACCAGAGCTCAGTGGATAGACTGGCAGCAGATTAGAGACCTTGACAGACCATCACTCAACAGAGCTATTCAGATGTGCCAGGACATGGGATTATACAGAATTATGGAGTACAAACATGACTGGAATGAAGAGATTGTGGCGCAATTCTATGCCACTTTGTATGTTGAGGTCGAGCCTAGGAGGATGAGCTGGAAGACAAAGAGACAGTGGTTCACAGTTACCTATGAGCAGTTTGCAGCTTGTCTTGGATTTGATAATGAGGATCTGGAGAAGGACAGGCTTCATGATGTCGAGCCTGTAGATGTTGAGGCTTTACGTCCTTTGTACCCTCGGGGAACGACAGGGCTTGGCCAGGTGGTTCCACTTCACCCCACCTATAGGTACCTTGATAGGATGTTCAGGAAGACTGCCAGCTGTCGGATTAGTGATAAGTCCGTCATTGCGGACTATATGAGGAGCTTGCTGTTCAGGATGATACCTGGATCTCGCCCATTCAATGTGTTTGACTTTATCTGGGGTGAGATCAAGCAGGTAGGAGAGAGGCCAGTCAGGGGATGTGGATTTGCCCCCTATATCACTAAGATGATTGAAGATGTTACTAGAGATACTTTTGAGTATGACACAGCACACACAGTGGGAACAATTCATGGAATCCCCGATGAGGTTTTCACTCCACTTCCCATTGAGGTTCCAGCACCAGCTGAGGATGAGATGCCGGTGCATCCAGTTGACCCAGCAGGAGTAGGTGCAGCTCCTCCACAGAGACCTCGCCGACCTCCATCTCCTATTCGGAGGCTATTCAGTGCAGTCTTCAGCATATGCAAGGACGTCAACACCATGAACGCTCGCCAGGAGCGTGAGATTGCAGCTAGAAAGAGGGACTCTCAGATTCTCAGACAGCTTGCAGCTAAGCATGAGATTCCTACAGTTGAGTCACCACCTACAGAGCAGGATGACAGTGAGCCTGAGACCTTTGAGCAGCAGCAGGTCCGGTACAGTAGAGAGTACTACGCTAGAGAGCACGCTTTGCACTCTCAGGAGGCTGAGGGACAGCCACATCAGCAGTCTTAGCCAGACACTCAGCTGATTCTGCCACAGCAGCAGCACCCACACTCTTCGACAGGCCACGAGCAGCCGCGTCCTAGTTTGGCAGAGGAGTACGGTTCTTCTTGGTGGGATATCTACATTGATCCACCGCGTGGTGGATATGGTGGCTACAGTGACTCAGGAGCTGGTACTTCACGTCAGGCAGGTGGTGATGACGAGGAGTGACAGACTTCAGGTTGACAGCTTGCAGGCCCCTTTGTGTTTTGATTGTAACCCTTTCTGATGATAGATGACAAAGGGGAGAAAGAGTGATTAAAGCTTCAGTGTGTGATATGAGTTTTATATCTGTCCCGGAGCATATGTACTAAGCAGAGCTGTATTGCCGAGAGAGTTTCTTTTGTATCCATGTATCCATATGTTGAGACTTGTTATGGATGTATTATGAGACATACGACTATCCTGTGATGTATTATATATATTAGTGGATTTGTGGACTTGGGAAATCCTTGTGATGAGTGCTATGTGTGATATATCTGTCGTATTTATATTCATAAGGTTTATGCATGATCTTAGTGTGAAATGATGTGGTGATTGTTTTATTTATTCTTTGTGATATACTTTGTCATATGCATCACGTTGTTTTTGTCACACACTTGCACTCCACGAATGCAATGATTTAGGGGAGTCTCCTATGTGATTTAGTATATGCAAATTGACATTTTGAGGTCTGTTATGAATTCAATTCACAATGCATATATTAAGGGGGAGCCTCTCATAAATCATTGGATTCAAAACCTAATTTCCATATCTTTTTGTAAGCTTTAATCGGGTTGTCATCAATCACCAAAAAGGGGGAGATTGAAAGGACATCTATGCCCTAAGTTGGTTTTGGATGATTAATGACAACAAGATTAAAGAGCTAATGAGTTTGCTAAGTGTGGGCAGGAAGTTGGATATCTCACAGGTACATGTCACATATTGAAAAAGAGCCAAAATGATGTGTTGTTGTAGATAAAATCTAGTTCAAGCACAAGACAACAATGCAAATGGATTTCAAGCCTAGGCTCATTTGTTTGTGAGAGCTCCATCATACCTCATATAAATATAAAGCAATACAACGGGTTCAACATCAAGTGACTGTAACACCCTAGGTGTTAAGCATCTTGAAAGCATGATCATTTGCATAGCATCATCATCATTTCATGCATGAGCAAGTTCATAACAAAGATTTACTTTGAGTTGCTCTCATTTCATGCTTGTTTGATCTAGCTACTATAAGATCTTAACTATAATGATGTTTTGGACCTAGATTGTGCCTAGATATATTTTTGACATAATTTAGGACCATGTTTGAGCTTGTGATTCAATTTAGAAATTTTTTATAAAATAGCCCTAGAGTGTCAAACCTCTTTGACCCATTTTGAAACTCATTTCAAAAGTGCTTGCTAGAATGGTTTTTAGCAAAAAGTTTCTATAGATGAAATGAAGTACTTTTTATATAGAGCAAATGATCTTTTATAAGTTTCTTGTGAAAAGGTTTGGAAATGGTTCAAATAGTGCCCAACAGTTTGGGTCAAATTTGAGTTAAATTCAAACTCTGTTTTGACTAGTTTAGTTTGACCTTGCTGTTTTTAATTTTTAGTTTCAAATCTAGGCCGAATTAGAAAAAGTTCATATTGAGAGTTTTGTAGCTTATGAAATTCTCTACAAAGTTGATGTTTTGACTTTTTCCAAATTCTGCACGGATCTCAAGGCACAGGCCAAAAACAGTCGCTGGTTCAGAAAACAAAGTGGTGGGGGGGGGGGTCGGCTCGTGCCGGGCCGACACCGCCGCGTCGACGTGGCGCACGCGCGGACGCCGACGCATGGCCCGGATGGGCCGTTACCGGTCGCGCACCGCATAAATAGGACGCCGCGCCGTGCCTAACCCCTAGCTTCACTCCACCACCGCCGCCGGCCGCTCGGCGTGGAGAAAAAGCGCCCGCCGCTACGCCATCGCCGCCGATCCCGAGCTCCGCCGCCGCGTTCGCCCATCGTCACCGCACCAATCCACCCCAAATTAGATCTCTAGCGTCCGCAATGAGCTACCCTACCTAAAGCCATCGTCGAATCGAGGTAAAGATCGAGGTATGGACCTCATTTCCCCGTCCCCGACCGCCGGCCGGCGAAGTCCGCCATGGCCGCCGCCGAGGCAAGCTCACGCCCGAGCTCATAGATGGAGTTTTGGCCGCGCTTATTTCGTGTTTTAGGATCGCCTAGAGGTGCTTGAGCTCGAGCTAGATGGTTGAGTGAGAGTCGCCGCGTCGTTTCGCCGGACGCCGCGTCGCCGCCGACGCTGCCCGTGAGCGCCGCCGCCCGCCGCTGCTTCGCTTTCTCGCCGCCGTTGTTCGTTGAGCTTGGAATGGCTTTGCATGTCTTAGTTGAGTCAAGAGGAGTCGAAACGGGGGCTTGGTTCGTTCCGTCGAATCGGAGCGGCGGTCCGCCCGCTATCCGCCGCCGCCGCCGTAAGTAGCTCTAGAGTCGATTTCTTTTGGGGAAAATGGTATGGATCGATAGCTCTTGTCGAGAGGAAGCCGTAGGTGCCCTTGGTTCGTCGGGAAACTCACCGCCGGTGGAGATCCGCTGCACCCGCCGCCGCCGCTCTGCCCTGTGTCGCTGACACGCGGGCCCCGCCCGATTTTCCTTTTCTTTTTTTTTTCTTTTTTTTTTCATTTGAATGAAATGCTTTAGAAATTCATATCTTGGTCATTTTAAGTCCATTTTGAGTGAAACAAATTTTGCTATGCTTGTTAGAAGATAGGCTACAGTATAAAAATATGAAATCCTATTTTCTGAGAACTTTTATATAGAGTTTTATTTATGGCTAGAAATGCATGGAAATTGGAGAAAATCATATCTTTTAATTGGTACAAGATAAAAATATGCTTTCTGTATGAAAAGTACTTGTTTTTGTGAGTAGAGTCTAGGAAAAATATCATGCATGGTATGTTCTGTAGAAGAAATGTGATTTTCTATTTATGTGCTTTTTATTATGTGATCTTTAGAAATTCATAGAAAAATAAATATTAGGGTTTTGGATGTGAAACTTGGTGTGCTTGTGTTTGATAGGTTTTAGAAGCCTTTCATACTCAGAAATCTATTGTCTGACACTTTTCATAGTACAAAGTATTTTCATGCATAGGTTTAGTGTAAACTTGTCATTTTTGTGTAGGGCTGTATGAGCATGATCTTGCCATGAGATTTTTATGGTAGCTGTTATATTCCGGTAAGATGCTTTGGTAATTTTTGTAGAATTTTCTAGAGTAGTTGTATATTTATCATAATTGTGGTGCATGGAAAATAGACTAGAAATATATGTTTATATGAAGATGATGGGTGTTAGTATTTTTATTATGTGTTCCTAGCATGATTATGACCTGTTGGTAAACTTGGTTTGATTAGCTTAGAAGTTTTCACATTTTCTTGTTCTAGCATTTTATTTAATTATAGGGTGCAAGTGTAGTGTCGCTAGGGCATGTTATTTTATGTGCTTCAAACTATCTTCTGACATGTCCAGTAGGTTTATTTGGTAGATAATTACTTGATTTACTTGCTGGTTAAGTTTGAAATGTTTTGCATGAGTAGTTTGTGAGTTATGGAGGTTATATGTGATGTTTGGGCTGAAAACAGAGCCTCTGTTTTTCCCAATTTCGAGGCTGATAGGTTTAGATTCAGCTCTGGATGCTGTGGAATGTTTTGTAGGAAATTTTGTTAGCTTTCCATAGAGTCCTAGTTCACTGATTTTGGAATTGTAGAACTCCCTGTGTGACTGTTTTAGTGACAGCATGTCGGGCTGCCATTTTCTGTGGTTAGCAAGTTAGGGTGTTGATTGATGTAGGTTGTTAATGCTTCTTGTGTAGAGTTAATTTAGTTTCTACAGAAGAGATATGCACTTATTAATAGCTTGCATCATGAAGCATCCATCCATCATACATATTTTACTTTATGCAAGTTGTTATTCATGTAATTGTAATTATTTCTTTTCTCCATCATATGCATCATCTCAGGATCGGGGGAAGTTCTAGAGGAGCTGATCGAGGAACCAGGGGAGCTGTTCCAGCTGGGAGTGCAGTCCGGAGGAGTCACAGGAGACGAAGGGTCGACCGACGAGCTGACTGAGTGTCCGGAGCACGTTCCGGCAACGTTCCTGCGAGGCAAGCCCCGGAGCATTCTGCCCTTTCCTAATTCTTCCAATTAAATTGACTTGAGTCTTTTATATGTTTCCTGCATTAAGTTTAGGAAAATGGATGAAACCGTTGATGCATTAAGATCCTTGTTGAAAGTTGCCCTATCCTATATAGAGGTCTAGGTTAATGCTCAGTAACATGATTGCAGTAGACAGTGATTCCGGTCACTTGAGGAAATGTTGTGTACAATCACATGGGTGATTGTCAAGCTGCTGTTGAGAACCGGATAAAGTAAAACATGTTAGATTGGGTGGAACTTGTGGTCTTTTCCACCTGATCGATTAAGGACTCATACTTTGCCGGAATGTGGTCGGAAGTTGAACGTACCTGGCATTTAGTAGGCTCCGCGGGGTCGTGAGCCACGAAGCTCGTGGGAATGTTAGGGGCCGGCCATGCTCGCTTTATCGCTCCTCCTTTGGTGATGGTTGGTGTGGTTAATCGGGCACAAGAAGATGCGCACGAGGGGTCGTACTCGTTGCTTACGCTCACTTGGGTGCTCGAGAAGGAGGGGGTAGCCGGCAAGACCGAGACTTTACGTCCCGTAACGCCCCGGGAGTGATTGGGTCTGCCTTTGCAAAGTGGACCTGGTTTGTGTCAGGGTATTCGCCAGCTGGTTTGCAAATTGATTCGAATCGCCATCTCTCCTGGTTAGTGAGAACCCGGGTTGCGTCCACGGCAATGTAGTCTTAATCATTACAATATATGTTCTTTATCATGTTGCAGCTGATATAATTCGATCAAGTTACTTATGTTTGTTATTTATTCTACTTGAGCAATGATTAATCTTGACTATACAGGGATCTATGTTATATAATTAATTAAGTACCACTGTTAACTTGGAAAAATATACAAGTAGCATGCATAGGCTCACTAAACAACTTTATTTTGCGAAATTTACTTGTGAGTCACCTGAACCCCGATAAAGCCTAGCATGATCCTTGGAGTCTTTTATTTTATTTTGGACGGGTAAGTCTAGCCGAGTATTTCGTACTCGGGGTTTTATTCCCCGTTGTTGCGGTGAGCATGTTTACCATGGTTCTTGTAAAGACTTGTCTGCATTTCTGTCGATGAAGAGTAAGGCCGAGGGCAAGGCAATTCTATATCCCCGTCTCATGTTGCTACAGGGATGACTATCTACTGGCACTATCTTATATTTGTTTTCGTTGAAAGACTATTTGGTTTTTCGCAAACTATTGCTTCCGCACTTGAACCTGAGTTTGTAATAAATTATACTCGCACTCGATGTTTAATATATCGAATTTGGTTTGAAATACCTGCGGATTTTATTACCGAGCTCAACGATCCTGTTGTATGTTGTTGATGAGTTGAAATCACTCACGAGATTTCCGAATACCGGGTTTATATGGACTCAAGTGTAGATCTGCGATTGCTTCGGTGATTGCGAATTATACTTGATTTCTTATAAATTGGTCGGCTCACACGGTGGCGATTTGGATTGAGATAGTGAAGATAGCGGGGAAAGACTTCGAGGTACTAAGCAAAGGTGAAGGCCAAGTGACGACTCGACCGAAGGACCTAGCTAAAAGTGAAGAAGGAAGTACTTGCATTTAGTCGAAGCTATTCAAGCCATTAGTCATGTGATGAAGAATCAAAACCTAGATAACATTTGAAGTGTGACTAGACATACATGAAGACAACTCTATTACATGGATATGATCAAGGCACACGCTCAAGAAGGCTATGCTCAAGGTGAATAACATGTTGACTATATTGGCATCCTCGAAGCAATAAAGACCAAATACATGGCATTACAATTCAAGAAAAGCAACTCAAGCGGATCGATCGTCGGATTTCCTTTTGACACTTGAGTTATAGGTATGCCGTACTATTAAGAGGGATGCATCATGTCAATACATGATCATACATAAGTGCTCAAGCCAACCCATGAGAGTTCGAGAGAGTTTGAGCGACAAAAATCAAATTTGCTAACTTGGTGGTTTTACGGTCGTCATACCGCATGACACGCATGCATACCGGACGGGTCCGGTATTTTTGAGCTTAACCGAAAAACTGTTTTCTAACCATGCAAATGTTGATTAACATAATACAAATTGTTTTCAATTAAAATTGGAGAAAGTTGAATTTCAAATTTATGACCGTTGGGCCATACCGGACAGGTCTGGTATGCATACCAGACGCGTCCGGTATGAACTGACAGAGCCCAACGGCTAGTCCAACGGCTAGTTTTTTCAAAGTGGCTATAAATAGCCACAAGCCTCCATCTTCGGGGGCTGCTGATTCTGCTGGCTTAGTGGCGATATTCTGAGCATTTCTAACTCTCCCAAACCCTCTCTAAGTGAGTGATTGATCCAACTTGCAAATCAAAGTGTGGGTTTGAGTGTGATTCAAAACTAGAGAGCAAGCCACCTTGAGCACTTGTGCATATTGCCTATTCTCGTGATTCGCATTTGTTTCTCTTGGATTCTTCGGTCCTAGACGGCTAGACGTCACCGGAGAGCACCCAAGAGCTGTGGTTGCCTCGGAAGTTTGTACCGGTTCGACTTCACCGCAAGAAGTCATCTACTACAACGAGGGAAAGGAGTTGGAAAAGACTCCGGCTAGAGTGACCTACGTGGTCGAGAAGGGCTCGCCGGATTGGCTGCCCGTAGCCTCCTCAACGGAGACGTAGGTTCTCGGTAGAGAACCGAACTCCGGTAAACAAACATCGTGTCTCTTGTCTCTCCCTTGATATTTGTGATTGTGTGATCTTCTCGCAGGGCTACTTTGCATACATATATACATATACATATACATAGCTCTTGCGGGTTGGGTGAGAAAAGAACAATAAGGAGGAGGTGGGCTGCTGTCCCCGTGCATACCCGTGCATACATACGCGACAGCGTCCGTGGAGGGCCAGCATCCAAGTTTGTCGATGCGTTACTAACCTTTGTGGTGCAGCTCTATTTCATTTATATTCTCTTGTATAACCTTTTGGGGGTTGTTTACTCGATCAAGTGTTTCCAAGCAATTGGAAACTCTATTGCTAATCGTTTCCGCTATTTAAGGTGTTATTTTTAGAAACGCCTATTCACCCCCCTCTAGGCGACATCACCGGTCCTTACACCCGACCTCTCTCACGGGAAAGAAGTATACGTTTTTTTTAAAAATAAAGTCAACCTCACCTCACTCACTCACACACAGACACACGCCACGACACACACACGAACACACACACGCACGCCGCCGCCGCCGCTCCGCCCCACCGCCCGCCCACGCCGCGCCCCGCCGCGCCAGCGCCCGCCCACTTGCCCAGCGAGCAGCGTGGCGCCCCGACGCCGCCTCCCGCGGGCGGTCCGCCCCCCGCCGCCGCCCGCCACCATCCGCCGCCCCTTCGCCGCCGCCGGCCCAGCGCCCGCCCGCGCCCGCCGCGTCGGCGTCCCGCCCCGCCCGGCCGCCATCCGCCCTCCCGCCCCGCCCGCCACCACCGGGCGCCTCCCGGCGCCTCCCGGGCACCGACTTCGGGCCGGAGGAAGGGAGAGAAGGAGGGAGGGGAGAAGGAGGGGCGGTTGAAATCTCATGTTTGGTTTTGGAAATTGATGACACACTTGTTGGACTAATCCTTTGCTCTAAGTGATGACTTGAGATAGGATTAGATGGATGACAAGGAGCATGATGATCATGGACATGGACGATGATGGTGGACATGATGGATTGTCAAGCTTCGGTGATCGGCTTGAGAGGAACCCGGAGATCAAGGCAAAAGGTATCTTGATAGGGTTTTCCTTTCGGTGATCAAGACACGATAGAGCGTGTGATCACATTATAGGATAGATAGCCGACTATCAAGAGGGGATGCCGCGACAATCCTTTGGTGAAGTTCTTCTAGGTCCAATTGACTTGCATATGCATTTAGGATTGAGAGCACTAACCGTTCTTGTCTAACCGATCGCGACATGCTAACACTCGTGCTCATGGGTCACATTCGAAGTGTTGGCAACTCAAGACAAGAAGCGAAACTTGGAAAGATGGAAAGATGACGTCGCAACGATGAAGTGGAGCTGCTTTGCAAGCTGCGCCCGACGCTTCGGCCATGGCGCTGGCGCAGCGGGGGCGCGGTCAAGCTCAAATCGGCCGGCGGCCGACGTCCGCGTCGGAGCTGGCTGTCTTGTCTTTTGGATCTTGGCGTCGGCGCGGTTCATCCGAAATCCGACAATGAGAAATCAACAGCGCGGCGACGCGGCCGCCTGGCGCGTGCGGCGCGCGCGCCCTCGTACGCGGTCCAGGTAAGCATGTCGGGGAGCCCTCGCCCGGGCGCCAGCGCCCGCCGCGGCGTGGCGCGCCTCCCCCGCGATGGTCTGTCGGGACCGCTGGCGGCGTCGGGCGCGTCAGCGCGGCGATGTAAGAGGGCGAAGTTTGGACTAACGGCTAGTTTTCGACTTGGGGTCTATATATACTAGCTTGGCCGGTCATTTGAGGCTTCTCTTGCACATTTCAACAGCCTAACTTATTTGTGAGCTTGTGAGACTCCTCTCCACTCATCCCCTCACTCTAACTTCGAATCTTGAGTGAGACTGAGAGTGATAGAAGTGCATTGCTTGATTAGTCTTGCATCTAGAGGCACTTCATCCTTGGAGAAGCCGCGGGATCTTGTTTCTCTTGGGAATTTGCTTGGTTCCCTAGCGGCTTGGAGCAAGAGGCGGTGTTGAGCTCGATTGGAGTTTGTTCGAGGCCACACCGGTGGGGATTGTGAGGTGTCGTTCCTTACCCCGCGGGAGATTCGCGAAAGGAGCACTAGTGGATTGCTCGTGGCTTGTTGGACCCTCTCTTGTGATCGTTTGCTTGAGCTCCCATAGGGGATTTGGCACCGGCCATTAAGCTTAGCATACGTCAAGTGAGTGTGTCGCCACAACGGGGACTTAGCATGCCGGCAAGCACGTGAACCTTGGTGAAAAATCATCATGTCACTTGTTCTTGCTCGTTGGAGATTTCTTGGTGATCACGGTGATTGGCTACAACCTCTACACTCTGCGGTGGTATTGTATTCTAGCCTCTTTGCATTACTTTCACTAGTAGACTTGTGTAGTGTTGCTTAGCTTGAGTAGCTTGTGTAGTTTGCTTAGTCTTGTTTAGCTCCTAGTGGTAATCTAGTTAGAATTGCTTGTTCACCTAGGAGTAAACTAGCAACATAGCCTTTGTGTGGATTAGAGACAATAGAATTGACTTGTGGCTTGCTTAGCTAATCCGTAGCACCGCTTATTTAGCTTCGCCATCTTATTGTCTAATCCGTTTGTTTAGTGTTGTTGCAAGAATTTTTAATAGGCTATTCATCCCCCCCCTCTAGCCATCAGGACCTTTCAAGTGGTATCGGAGCCGAGGCACCGTTTTTAGAAGGCTTAACATCCTACGGTGACAAAATGACAATGACTTTTCATGTCAACAACACCAAGAAGGCGCCACCTTTCGATGGCACCAACTTTGCCTATTGGAAGGTGAAGATGACCGCACACCTCAAGTCAATCAATAGAGAAGTGTGGGTTGTGACCGAGAACAAGTTTGAGGTGGCAAAACCAAATGAGCCAACCGCGGCCGAAGAGAAGAAGCTATATGCCAATGATGTGGCCGTGAGTGCTTTTCATGAGCCATTCAATGATAGAGTGTTTGAGCAAGTCAAGTCACTCACCATTGCTCATGAGATTTGGAAGAAGCTAGAAGAGTGCTTGTTGGTATTTCTTACGCACACAGATAAATCCGCAAGCGCACGGATACCATTGTAGCTTTCACCCGGAAGTATTCAGGGTATCGTATTTTCCACAGGGAACGGAAGTGTACTAGAGATGGAACAAGGTCGCCCAAGGGAAGAATAGAGAGAATGTTTTTGGTAGGGCGAGAGGGGGTTCTAAGCTTCGCCCAAGGTCACTAGATAACTAAAGTCTCGTCTTACTACACTTGCTTACTTTAGCGGTTGTTCCTTTCCGATTCTCGAAAAGATCGGGAAAGCGTAATCGGGGTCGGGCAGCCAAAAGCTCTACGAGAACACCAACCCGAACGTGGTGGAATACAAAGGCCTGGTCGGAGCTGTCACCCCCCCCGGCTACCACAACTATCCGGTGGGGTTGGGCGTAATCTCGGGTAACCGATAGTCTAGACATCACGTCTACACTAACGATTACGAAACTAGTCTCACGTGAAAACTAGAACCTTCGGTCGAACGGAGATCCCGCAAGCAAGTAAGTGAGCACTAAACTTTAGTCAAAGAGATTACTAGGGAACTGCAAAGAAGGCAGATATTACTCACGAAAGAGTCGGCTCCGTAGAGGTACAAATTGAAGGAGAACCCGACAAGCCGGCCGCCTCCGCTCTTCCCTCCTCTCTCTTCCTCTTTTCTAAAGTATACAACTAGGTGGAGAACACCTAGAGGGACACCACTACAAGGTATTGGATGTAGAAATGAGAAGCTCTTGTGTAGAATGTGTTTTACAATGAAGGAGAGGGCCTCTATATATAGGAGAGAGGGGAGAGAGGCAAAGGGAATACAAGGAAACATTTCCTGCCGCCTCCTAGGCCATGCAACCGACCCTACTAGGTCGGCAAGGAAGTTTCCTAACTAGCTGTGCCGAAAACCGGACGTGAACCGGCTTCTAAGGCAGCGAACCGGACGTGAACCGGAAGAACCTGCGCTGTCTGCTGTTTCTGGAAGGTAATTGCGCAGTCGGTGGGCCAAAACCGGCCGGTTGGGCCGGTCCAGTCGCGCCTGGGCCGAGCGAACCCGCAACCGCCTCCGCTCCTCCTCTCCTGACGCGCCACGTGGACACCGGGACCGAAGCGGGCGGCGGCACCGCCTTCCTTCCTTCATGCGCGCAGCGGCGAGAGTATGCATATGAACAGGTGAGAAGGATGTGATCAAACCGAGTTGTATGCATGATCCTCCACCAGTTCATGATGTGGTGCAGTGCTTTTGGTTTTCCGATAACGTTCACCCTTCGTTCCTGTAAATGTTAGTGGTAGAGAATACCCGAAGGGAAGCACCATTTTTTTTTAGATAACATTTGTATTTATATTTTTTTTGAGAGAGAGGCGGATATTTATTCCAAAACAAGAACAAGATAGAACAAGTTTGTTATGCAAGACAAAATTATTTATTTATTTTGTTATTATCAAACATGTTCATCCAACTTTCATTCAAGCTCAAACAAGACCAAGGTAAAGTTTGCAACATAAACATAGTCTTGATTTATCTCCAACACAAATTACTTCTCACTGCTTATAAAAATAAATAACTCAAGGTTCACTAACCAAGATTCAACACCATGTCAAATTTTGATTAAAGAAGGCTATTTTAACCTAAGCACCATGCTTAATTTAAAAAGCCTATGAATGTGCCACATAGGCCTATGTGACAACATTCAAACCCGAGCATATATATAACATAAACATGGGAAGCATGACTTTGCATTTTCGTGGGGATAAATATAATTGAAGGAGTTGGTGAACATTTATTACCTTTGCATTACTTGAGTATACTTACCGGCAGCATATGTGGATGGAGTTTCAAGTTCTTTGCACCCAATGACTTTGTTGTACGTGATCCAACTCGAGGAAACCATCATTGCTTTGAACCACACACATGTATGGTGTGTATAGTTCATAAGCTTTGATGATAACAAAGATCTAGAGGACAATCCCCCTTCTCTCTCTTCTCTTTTATATATATATATTTTTTTTTTTTTTCATATTGTTTTTTTTTTTCTTCGCCATTTTTTTTTCTCTCCTTGTTTTTTTTTTCTTTTCTTAATTTTTTTTAGCAAGGTCAGGCTCACACCATTTTTTTTATTGACCCCTTGGTGTGTGTGGAACTTGGACTTACACCTTCCTCCTCCACACTTGAACTTTTGTGTAAAAGTCAAGTGTGCAAGGTCGAGGCCTCCTTTTTGAGTGTGTTCCATCACCCATGAGCATCAAAGTTTGTAGTTGATGTAGCCTCATGTTCTCAAGCATCGTATGGTTCTTCGTTCTTCTTTGTCTCGACCTGAAAATGGTTAGCAACAAGAATAATACCCGAAGGTGCATACTAGCTTGAAAACTTATTCTTGCTTTTATTAATGAGAAAAGAAGTTTTTTTTTTTTTAAATAAGAACAACTTTATTCAAAGAGCGGGTTATCTCCCGAAAGTGCTTTGTTTAAAGATGAAAGCTCGTCCTTGGGAAACCTTTTGGATTTGAAACCAATTTTGGTGATGTGGTTTCCCCCAACACCAACCTTTGTTGTCGATCTACAAAACTCATGCCAAGACACCACGAAATTTGCAAGATTTATGATAGACGAAAACATCTACAACGACCCTTTCAAAGTTTCTATGGATGGAGAGAACATAGGGGTTGTAGATTTTGCAAGTGGTGGCTTTGTTGTGGATCGACTTGGGAGAGTTTTCATATGAGCATGGAATGGATGTGACATTTAAAATGTAACTTCCATGTTAAGTCGATGAAATCTCTCATTTCTGGGGAAGCATTTTCTTTTTCATGATGGTTCAAATCATCCGCAAAACATGGGTAAGATATTGCTATTGCGGAGACTGTCTCACGCTCTCCCCAGTGATTAGAAACGAATTCTGATGAGACATCGTGTGTGGGCATAGAGGGGGAGGGTATAGAAATGTCTTCTATATGAATTGATTCACCCTCTATGTGTTGTGAATGTTTTTGATGTCTCATAACGGAATTCGAGGTGTATGATGATGTTGAATTGGGAAGCTCTAAGGTCTTCCCAAAATCATTATCAACAAAGAGGTCATCCTCGAATCCAAAGGGCCATGCAAAATGATGGGATTCTTCATCCCCAAATGTTTGATAGCATGTTCCCTTAACGGGAGGTTCCTTGACAATTGAATTGTGAGAAGAATTTGAAGAAACTTCAAATTTGATTGTAGGTGCCTCCTCTTGTTGGTCGGGGCTTGACTCCATTGGTTCTATGGGAAACTCGTCATAGATACTAGTGTATGGGGTGTTCTCTAGGATTTTCTCTAGAATGGCTTTCCCCTCACTGATGGATTTATGCATGAACGAGCCTCCCGAAGATAGGTCAATTTGGAGAGCATCTTCCTTGCTAAGACCAAGATAGAAGTGGCAAAGAATGACTTGGTCGGGCAAAGAGAGAGGTCCGGGCCTGTATTTAAAAGACTTAAGAACCCGGCCCAGATGCTCCTAGAGTCTCCTTCTCTTTTACGTTGAAATTTGAGAATTTCTATACGAAGGGCGGCGACTTCGGGAATTAGGGAAGAAAGCAAGGCAAAATTTGTCTCGAAGTTCAACCCAGTTTCCGTGAACACCTCCAACGGTATGAGCATACCATTGTTTCGCTCTACCCAAAAGGGAGAACGGAAACAGTTTCCACTTGATGGTCTCTTGTGTCATGCCAGATAAAACGAGGCAAGAACACAAGTGCTCAAATTCCCGAAGGTGGCTATATGGATTTTCATTGTCGTGCCCAGAGAAGGGTAGCGCCCGAACCATGGCTATGAAAGCGGGGCAAATTTCATAGCCATTTGTACGAATGGGTTGTGATGATGGTGGAGGCTCCAACGAATCGCCCTTTGGAGCCGAATATTTATATATTGGCGTGGAGTCCATGTGGAGGTGATGGTAGTGGTGGTGAGGTGCATAAAATGGTGATAAAAAGAAAAAGGATACACGGACAACTTGGTTCGATCTCAGAACAGCTACCGTTCCCCGGCAACGGCGCCAGAAAGCTTGTTGGTATTTCTTACGCACACAGATAAATCCGCAAGCGCACGGATACCGTTGTAGCTTTCACCCGGAAGTATTCAGGGTATCGTATTTTCCACAGGGAACGGAAGTGTACTAGAGATGGAACAAGGTCGCCCAAGGGAAGAATAGAGAGAATGTTTTTGGTAGGACGAGAGGGTTTTCTAAGCTTAGCCCAAGGTCACTAGATAACTAAAGTCTCGGCTTACTACACTTGCTTACTTCGGAGCAGCTGTTCCTTTCCGATTCTCGAAAAGACTGGGAAACGGTAATCGGGGTCAGGCAGCCAAAAGCTCTACGAGAACACCAACCCGAACGTGGTGGAATACAAAGGCCTAGTCGGAGCTGTCACCCCCGGGGCTACCACAACTATCCGTGGGGTTGGGCGTAATCTCAGGTAACCGATAGTCTAGACACCACGTCTACACTAACGATTACGAAACTAGTCTCACGTGAAAACTAGAACCTTCGGTCGAACGGAGATCCCGCAAGCAAGTAAGTGAGCACTAAACTTTAGTCAAAGAGATTACTAGGGAACTGCAAAGAAGGCGGATATTACTCACGAAGGAGTCGGCTCCGTAGAGGTACAAATTGAAGGAGAACCCGACAAGCCGGCTTCGCCTCCGCTCTTCCCTCCTCTCTCTTCCTCTTTTCTAAAGTATACAACTAGGTGGAGAACACCTAGAGGGACACCACTACAAGGTATTGGATGTAGAAATGAGAAGCTCTTGTGTAGAATGTGTTTTACAATGAAGGAGAGGGCCTCTATATATAGGAGAGAGGGGAGAGAGGCAAAGGGAATACAAGGAAACATTTCCTGCCGCCTCCTAGGCCATGCAACCGACCCTACTAGGTCGGAAAGGAAGTTTCCTAACTAGCTGTGCCGAAAACCGACGTGAACCGCTTCTAAGGCGGCGAACCGGACGTGAACCGGAAGAACCTTACTTGTCTGGGCCGTTTTGGAAGGTAATTAATTGCGCGCCGGTGGGCCAAAACCGGCCGGTTGGGCCGGTCCCATCGCGCTGGGCCGGCGAACCCGCAAACCGCCTCGCTCCTCCTCTCCCCGACGCGCCACGTGGACACTTGGACCGAAGCGGGCGGCGGCACCGCCTTCCTTCATGGGCTGCTACGCCCTCGCGAGCGCCACCCGGCTGCTGCCACGTGCCCCTACCGATTTGAATTTGAACGCGCACAGCCTGCCCGCGCGGTGGGCAAAGGGGCAGCCCGTGGGGGATCGCCACGTGTCGGCCCGTGGCTGGTCTGCATGGTACTGGTCACGTAGACAAAGGACCCACTTGCATGGCAATTTGTTTACGTGATAACTTCTTATTCCGGAGTCCAAATATAGCAAATGATATATCTATTTTGATCAGCGCGACGAGCTCTACGCAATGGTGTACTCCGTTTCACCATTTGAGATACTTTCTTTTGATGATAAATTGAAAATTCCTACAAAATAGCTGGAGACACCAAAACTCGTGGAACTCGTTATATAAATAATATTTATTTACGATATAGCATGAAATGTTGTCACTTTAATATACTTTGACGGTTAAAATATATGCGTTAAGGACCGTCAATAGTGCTATGAGGGCACCGAAGGCGTCAAGCAAGCAAAGGCCTATATCAAGCTTGAGCAATTCAATAGCTTCAAGATGGAAGAAGATAAGACCGTGTCGGAGATGTTTCACCGCATGCAAGTGTTGGTGAATGATCTCAATGCTCTAGGAGAAGAGATCAAGGACAAGACCTTCAACATGAAGTTCTTGAGGTGTTTGCCCGAGCGGTTTGGGATGTTCATCACCGTGCTAGTGAGGTCAAACTTGAAGGATTTGACTCCCAACCAATTGCTTGATGAGGTGATGACCGATGATTTATATAGAGATGACAAGAAGAAGCAAGAACTCATCAACAAGGCAAACAAGAAGGTCAAGGAAGAAGAGAAGAAAGAGGACAAGAAGAGCTTGGCTCTCAAGGCAAGCTCATCTTCAAAGGGCAAGAAGAAGAAGGAAGAATCAAGTGATGAAGAGGATGGCACCTCTACAAGTGGAAGTGAAGTGGATGAGCAAATGACTCTTTTTGTGAGGAGATTGGGAAAGTTTGTGAGAAGAAGAACTACATCTCCAAGAACAAGAAGAAGCAATCATCTAAGAAGAAAACCAAGGATGGCAAGAATGAAGGCAACATGACATGCTTTCGTTGCCATGATGATTGTCACTTGATTGTCGAGTGCCTATATGAAAGTGATGATGAGAAGGGCATCAAGAAAGCAAGAAAGAAGAATGATGCCAAGAATGAGAAGGAGAAGAAGCCCAAGAAAAAAGAATGAGTCACATGTGGCTATGTGGGATAGTGATGGCTCATCCTCTTCAAGTGATGAAGAAGAGGAGAAGAAAAACAAGAAGAAGGGATAAGCTCACCTTGCTATGCATGACAAGATCTCCCTCTTCGACACTCCTTCCTCATGCTTCATGGCTAAGGCCACCAAGGTACAATCTATCACTAGTGATGATGATGATGATAGTGATAGTGATAGTGATGATGAGGAGCAAACACTCACTAGGGAGGAGTTGCAAAGCATGCTTGACTATTGCATTGTCATGTTCAAGCAAAGTAGGAAGGAATGCAAGGCTTGCGTAAGGAAACAAAGAGCCTTAAGCAAGAACTTGATGAGCTTCGGGCATCTTATGAGAGTCTAGAGATAGACCATAAGAAGCTTGAGAAATCTCATTCTAAGTTAGAGAAAGCTCATTCCTCTCTACTTGATGAGCACAAGTTGTGCCTAGTTGAGGATAAGGTTGATACATGCAATGCTAGCATCGTGTGTGACATTCTTGTTGATGAATCAACCCCCAAGTGTGAGACCTCCACTAGCTCTATCACTACCATATCCATCTCTAGTGAAGATAATGACAACCCTATGCTTATTCATGAGAATGCTTGCTTAAAGAGGGAAGTAAAAGAGCTCAATCACACCTTGGCTAAGGCTTATGGTGGTGAGGACCGCTTGCTTATGTGTTTGGATAGCCAAAGGGCATCCTTATACAAGGAGGGCTTAAGCTATATCCCCAAGAAAGGCAAGGCCGCCTATGTGACTCACAAGACTCGTTTTGTGAAGAGCAATGGTAGCTATTACAAAGCTTGCAAGCAAGTTGGTCATTTAGAGGCAAAGTGCATGAACAAGAAAGCCAATGTTTCTTCTATCACTCTTATATGCTTGTGAAAAAGGAAAATGGTGTTCGTGCTAGGTTCATTGGTACACTATGGATGGGCTCAAAGAAGAAAGCCATTTGGGTACCAAAGGCCTTGGTGACTAACCTTGAAGGACCCAAAATGGTTTGGGTACCTAAGAAGAATTGATCTCTTTTTATAGGTCAATTACCGTGCCGGAGGAGAGCATTGGATAATGGATAGTGGGTGCACTCAACACATGACCGGAGATTCTCATATGTTCAAGTCTATTAGCATTAAGGGCATTGATGAATATGAGTCCATCACATTTGGCAATGACAAGAAAGGCAATGTGTTGGGGCTAGGCAAGATTGCTATCACTCAAGAGAAAAGCTTGTCAAAGGTGTTGCTAGTTGATCATCTTGATTACAATCTATTGTCGGTTTCTCAACTTTGTGACCATGGGTACAAATGTATATTCACAAGCCAAGAAGTTGAAGTGGTTAGTGGTGATGGTGCAAACATGATCTTTAAGGGATTTAGATATGGTGATCTCTACCTTGTTGATTTCAACTCAAAAGAAGCCAAGTTGACAACATGTTTACTCTCAAAGGCTAGTAGAGGGTGGATGTGGCATAGGAGGCTTGGTCATGTTGGAATGAAACAATTGAACAAGTTGATGAAGCATGACTTGGTTAGAGGCTTGAATGATGTGAAGTTTGAGAAGGACAAACCTTGTGGAGCATGTCAAGCCGGCAAGCAACATGGCAATGCACATCCAACCAAGAGCACAATGAGCACTAGCAAGGCATTTGAGTTTCTACACATGGACTTGTTTGGGCCAACATCATACTCTAGCATTGGAGGCAACAAGTATGGTTTTGTCATAGTTGATGACTACACTAGATACACATGGGTGTTCTTTTTGCATGACAAGAATGATGTGTTTGAGCTCTTCAAGACATTTGTCAAGAGGGTTCAAAATGAATTTGAGACATCCATCAAGAAGATTAGGAGTGACAATGAAAGTGAATTCAAGAACACAAGAATTGAAGAGTTGTGTGATGAGCTTGGAATTGGACATCAATTCTCACCAACCTACACTCCTCAATCCAATGGTGTAGTTGAGAGGAAGAATAGAACCTTGATTGAAATGGCAAGATCAATGCTTAGTGAGTATAATGTTAGCCATTCCTTTTGGGCCGAAGCAATCAACACGGCTTGCTATTGTAGCAACCGACTCTATTGCCATGGGATGCTTGACAAAACACCATATGAGTTGCTAAATGGAAGGAAGCCCAACGTTGGATACTTTAGAGTCTTTGGATGCAAATGCTACATTCTCAAGAAAGGCATAAGATTGGGCAAGTTTGACAAGAAATGTGATGAAGGATTCTTAGTTGGTTATTCAACCACAAGCAAAGCATATATAGTTTGGAACTTGGGTAGTGGCAAGCTTGAAGAAGTTCATGATGTTGAATTTGATGAAACTCAAGGCTCTCAAAATGAAGTTGAAAATCATGATGATGTTAGTGGTTCCAACTTGAAGAATGCAATGAGAAACATGGATATTGGTGACATTCGGCCAAGACAAGTTGAAGATGATGATGATGACACTCCATTGCCTACCACTACCATTGAGATTGATGCAAATGAAACAAGTACTAGTGGCACTCAAGATGAAGATCAAGAGCAGCAAGCTAGTCCATCCACTCATCCTAGTCATCAAGTGCAAGTGATGCAACCATCCAACATAGTAAGAGATCATCCAATTGATCAAATTATCAGTGACAGCAATAGTGGAGTGGTTGCTAGAAGAAGATTAGCATCCTTTTGTGCTCACCATGCCTTTGTAGCATAAGAAGAACCGGAGAACATTGAAAAGGCACTAAAGAAGGAAGATTGGATCAATGCCATGCATGAAGAGTTGAACAACTTCAAGAGAAATGATGTATGGGAATTGGTGGAAAGGCCAAAGGAACTATAATGTGATTGGAACCAAGTGGGTCTTCAAGAACAAGCAAGATCAAGATGGAATTGTTGTGAGAAACAAGGTAAGGCTAGTAGCTCAAGGGTACACACAAGTAGAAGGTCTTGACTTTGGAGAGACCTATGCACCGGTTTCTAGACTTGAAACAATTAGAATCTTGCTTGCTTATGCATGTGCTCATGATATCAAGCTTTATCAAATGGATGTGAAGAGTGCATTCTTGAATGGCTTCATCAATGAATTGGTCTATGTTGAACAACCACCGGGCTTTGAAGATGACAAGTATCCCAACCATGTCTATAAGTTGAAGAAAGCATTGTATGGCTTGAAGCAAGCACCAAGAGCATGGTATGAGAGGTTGAGAGATTTTCTCCTCTCTAAAGGGTTCAAGATGGGCAAGGTGGACACCACTCTCTTCACCAAGAAGATTGGCAAGGACTTGTTTGTGTTGCAAATCTATGTTGATGATATTATCTTTGGGTCAACCAACCAAGAGTTTTGTGAAGAGTTTGCTAAGATGATGGCCAATGAGTTTGAAATGTCAATGCTTGGAGAGCTCACATTCTTTCTTGGACTTCAAATCAAGCAATTGAAGAATGGGACATTCATTAGTCAAGGCAAGTACATCAAGGATATGATCAAGAAGTTTGATCTACAAGATGCCAAGTCAATGTCCACACCAATGGCAACCAATGGAAGCTTAGACCCCGACCCTAGTGGCAACATGGTTGAACAAAAGAAATATCGGTCCATGATTGGTAGTTTGCTCTATGCAACCGCATCAAGACCGGACATAGCATTTAGTGTGGGCATGTGTGCTAGATATCAATCCGATCCTAGAGAGAGTCACCTCAAGGCAACAAAGAGAATTGTGAGGTACTTGAAGGGCACACAAGATGTTGGACTATGGTATCCAAAGGGATCCAAATTTGATTTGATTGGATATTCGGATTCCGATTATGGAGGGTGCAAGATCAATAGAATGAGCACAAGTGGCACTTGTCAATTCCTTGGAAGGTCACTAGTATCATGGTCTTCAAAGAAGCAAAATAGTGTTGCTCTTTCAACCGCCGAAGCCGAATACATAAGTGTGGGAAGTTGTTGCACTCAATTGCTTTGGATGAGGTCAACCTTGAGGGATTTTGGATTCAAATTTGACAAGGTTCCATTGTATTGTGACAATGAAAGTGCTAGAAAGATGACTCAAAATCCGGTTCAACATCCAAGAATAAAGCACATTGATATAAGGCACCACTTCATAAGAGATCATCGACAAAAGGGTGACATTTGTATCATGGGCATTGGTACCAAAGATCAACTAGCCGACATATTCACCAAGCCACTTGATGAGAAAAGATTTTGCATGCTAAAGGGAGAACTGAACATTATTGACTTCTCCAACTTGAGTTGATGCACCCCACTTATATGACATGCCTCTCCTTCGACAAACCCAAGGTAAAAGTTGTTTGTCATGGCATTCATATGTTGCTAAGGACTTGTTAGTGCATCTAGCCATCATGCATGCTTAATAGGCTCATTCATGGAAAATAAAATGTTTTCAATGTATGTGTGGCACCACTATTGCTTTGAATGTTTCTATGAACTAGTGGTGGCATATGACATGTTTATGTGCTTGCAATCCTAGTGTCAACTCTAGATAATGCGCTATTGATGTGTATTCTAACATGGTGCAAGATAACCCTTATGCATATGAAGTGTGAAAAAGCTTGTCCTTGGTTCAAACTTGAATACATGGAAAGGCAAGTGATCTAGATGAGACCACATGTGATACTTTGATTGACTTGATTTCTCTCATTTACACCTTTTTGGTGATTGTTGACAAAGGGGAGAAAATAAGTCACAAAGATGTTGAAAAGGATCACACAAATAGGGGGAGCAAGCTCATAGACTATTTGTACATTTATACATGCATGATCATAATGAAATGTTGCATTGGCAATTTAAATTCAATATACATGCTTGCTTGGTGTATGCTAGTTTTTGAAAATTGATTGGTGTATTGACCAACTAGCATGCATAGGATGTATCTAGACAAAGCTCACTTTTTAGCCTATAATGTTGATCTCATGGGGTATGTTGAGTTTTGATGATTGTATAGTTACATTGATGCTAAGGACTCCGATGGTTTCACGCTTCAAAGGTCCGAATTCTAGAACCTTAGCATCTCTTTTGGTATTAGTATCTCTCCCCAAGATTTCTATCCATACATATGTGCCAACTTGATCCAAACACATGGAAGCACATATGTAGGGGGAGCTACTACTATCAAAACCGAACCTTGAAATGTTTGTCCAATCCTTGATTCATGATCAATATGCTATGGACAAGCAATTCAAGTTCAATTGAATTTTATTTCAAATCTTTGTGTTTTTGGTTGTCATCAATTACCAAAAAGGGGGAGATTGAAATCTCATGTTTGGTTTTGGAAATTGATGACACACTTGTTGGACTAATCCTTTGCTCTAAGTGATGACTTGAGATAGGATCAGATGGATGACAAGGAGCATGATGATCATGAACATGGACGATGATGGTGGACATGATGGATCGTCAAGCTTGGTGATCGGCTTGAGAGGAACCCGGGAGAAAAAGGCAAAAGGTATCTTGATAGGGTTTTCCTTTCGGTGATCAAGACACGATAGAGCGTGTGATCACATTATAGGATAGATAGCCGACTATCAAGAGGGGATGCCGCGACAATCCTTTGGTGAAGTGCTTCTAGGTCCAATTGACTTGCATATGCATTTAGGATTGAGAGCACTAACTTCGTTCTTGTCTAACCGATCGCGACATGCTAACACTCGTGCTCATGGGTCACATTCGGCGTGTTGGCAACTCAAGACAAGAAGCGAAACTTGGAAAGATGGAAAGACGACATCGCAACGATGAAGTGGAGCCAGCCGCTTTACAATCGCCCGGGCCGCGGCGCCGGCGCTGGCGCCCCAGCGCCAGGTCAAAAAGCTCAAATCAGCAGCGACGACGCTGCCCGGGCGGCGCTCGACGCGGTCTTTTTGATGCCGGGCGTCCGACGCAGCTCATCCGAAATCCGACAATGAGAAATCAACAGCGCTGACGCTGGCCGCTGGCGCGTCCGGCGCTTGCCGCACGCGGTCCAAGAAGCATGTCGGGAGGCCCCCGCCGGACGCGCTGACGCCGGACGCACGCCGCGCCGCCAGTCGCCAAAGAAGAAGCATGTCGGGAGGCCCCCCGCCGGACGCCCGACGCCCGCCTGGGCGCGCTTCTCTTGCACATTTCAACAGCCTAACTCATTTGTGAGCTTGTGAGACTCCTCTCCACTCATCCCCTCACTCTAACTTCGAATCTTGAGTGAGATTGAGAGTGATAGAAGTGCATTGCTTGATTAGTCTTGCATCTAGAGGCACTTCATCCTTGGAGAAGCCGCGGGATCTTGTTTCTCTTGGGAATTTGCTTGGTTCCCTAGCGGCTTGGAGCAAGAGGCGGTGTTGAGCTCGATTGGAGTTTGTTCGAGGCCACACCGGTGGGGATTGTGAGGGGTCGTTCCTTACCCCGCGGGAGATTCGCGAAAGGAGCACTAGTGGATTGCTCATGGCTTGTTGGACCCTCTCTTGTGATCGTTTGCTTGAGCTCCCATAGGGGATTTGGCACCGGCCATTAAGCTTAGCATACATCAAGTGAGTGTGTCGCCACAACGGGGACTTAGCGTGCCGGCAAGCACGTGAACATCGGTGAAAAATCATCATGTCACTTGTTCTTGCTCGTTGGAGATTTCTTGGTGATCATGGTGATTGGCTACAACCTCTACACTCCGCGGTGGTATTGTATTCTAGCCTCTTTGCTTTACTTTCACTAGTAGACTTGTGTAGCGTTGCTTAGCTTGAGTAGCTTGTGTAGTTTGCTTAGTCTTGTTTAGCTCCTAGTGGTAATCTAGTTAGAATTGCTTGTTCACCTAGGAGTAAACTAGCAACATAGCCTTTGTGTGGATTAGAGACAATAGAATTGACTTGTGGCTTGCTTAGCTAATCCGTAGCACCGCTTATTTAGCTTCGCCATCTTATTGTCTAATCCGTTTGTTTAGTGTTGTTGCAAGAATTTTTAATAGGCTATTCATCCCCCCCCTCTAGACATTAGGACCTTTCAGCGGAGGAGGAGGAGGAGGGAGGAGGAGAAGGAAGGGGGATGTAAGGAGGAGGAGGAAGGAAGGAAGGAGAAGGGAGGAGGGGGAAGGAAGGAAGGAGGAGGAGGCCGGAGGAGGAGTGGGAGGCGGAAGGATAGGGGAAGATAGGCCCCGACGCCGCCGCCTCGTGTGCCACGACACCGTGCCGCCGGGCGTGCCCCCGACGCCGCTAGCCCGCACACCTCGCACCGCCGCCCCGGCCGGCCGAGGAGAGGTCGTCCGTCCGCCCGCCGTCGCCGCCTTCGCAGCTTCGCAGTTGTCGGCCATTGTGCCCTCGATGTGATTGTCGGCCATCGTGCCCTGGATGTGATTGTCGGCCATCGTGTCGTGTGCTTTGTTTGCAGGTATTGGAAACCTCCCGTGCGGGGAGGTTCCTCAAAAATTTTCAACCGATCCCGTGTGTTGATTTTTATGCGTAGAGGAGCCCTCCGGAGCGGAGTTGAGTGCCTTGCCGAGCCGGAGTCCCTTTGGCGGCCCCGATCTTCTTCCCCGGGGGGTAGCTTCCTCGCCGGTAGCCTGACTCCACCGCGACCCTAGGTATCACCCCTCCTTCCATGTCATGATCGTAGCTAGATCGCGCAGCTCAGTTAGGCGTCTCCCATTCGAAAGAGGTATTGGTTGGAAGTATGCATCCCCGCATACCTATAACCATATCCGCTTCGAATTGTCCACATTTTTGACAGCCGAGATGCGTAGATGAGGTTAAGCCATGCTCCACTCCTCCGATTCGAGGAGTTTCGGCAGATCTCCCCCGTTGTTCTTCGAATACACAATCTCACTCTCGGGGAGGACGTGTATTTGGAGAACAAATGGGAGGTGTCACCGAAATTTGCCTCGTGATAGGAGTGAGCATAGAACTGACCTCATCTACGCATCCTCGGGTGGGATTAGGACCTATCTTCACCTATTAGATGGTAGGATCCTTGTGTAGATGCACTGCATTCATATATTCTCGCACATATGATAGAGAATGGATGACCGTGCGTGGATATACGAAGGCTGGAGGAGTTTTGGAGATTATGACCGTGAATGGGTTAGGAAGAGCAGTGCTTTTGTGGATAAAGCTTTCCAGAATGCTCGAGGTGCGAGTAAGGTTTGGTGTCCATGCAAGAAATGTGAGAATAAAAAAAGGCAAACTAAGGAAAACAAGTCTAAACATCTTCCCATGTATGGATGGACGGAGGGCTATAAGCGGTGGATCTTCCATGGTGAAACTGAGCGTATGAGAGACGAGGTGGTGAGGCAACGCATCGATGATCTTGCTTCTGATGCCGGGGTAGGAGACATGATAGATGACTTTCATGCCGAAAACTATGGTCAAGGACTTGGGGATGAGGGGGAGGAGGAGCCAGAACAAACCGCAAAGGCCTATTATACCATGTTGGAGGCGGCACAGAAACCCCTTCACGACTATTGTGAGATCTCCAAACTAGATGCCATTTCACGCCTTATGGACTTGAAGGCCCGATGCAATATTAGTCGAGACGGCTTCACCGACATGTTGACAATCTTTGGGGGCTTGCTTCCGCAAGGTCACGTGCTGCCAAAGAATATGTACGAGTCAGAGAAACTCCTCAAGGTACTCAAGATGCCATATGAGCAGATACATGCTTGTGAGAACGGGTGCGTCTTATTTAGGAAAGACTACAAAGATGATACGCACTGTCCAAAGTGTAAATCCTCAAGGTTCATAGAGGTAGACCCTGGTGACGGTGAGAAGAGGCAACTTAAGATCCCCGTGAAAATCCTATGGTACCTTCCCTTCGGACCGAGGTTACAACGGATGTACATGACCGAGGAGTCTGCGAAACAGATGACATGGCACAAAGATGGGTGTCGTTACAATCCAGATAAGATGGTACACCCATCCGATGCCGAAGCATGGACCCATTTCAACAATATTCATCCTGACAAAGCTATGGAAGCTCATAATGTGCGTGTTGCACTGGCAACAGATGGGTTCAATCCTTATGGAATGATGGCTGCCCCATACACTTGTTGGCCCTGCATCGTTATCCCGCCTCAATCTCCCTCCCGGGCGCCCGCTTTCAACGTAAGAACATTCTTTTGTCTTTGATAATTCCCCGCCACCCGGGAAATAAAATGGGTGTGTTCTTAGAGCCCGTGATTGATGAATTGATCAAAGGTTGGAATGAAGGGTTTTGGACGTACGACCGAGCTTTGAAGAGAAATTTTAGGATGTACGTGTGGCAGAGCCGACCAATTTATAAGAAATCAAGTATAATTCGCAATTACCGAAGCAATCGCAGCCTACACTTGAGTCCATATAAAACCCGTATTCCGAAATCTCCGAGTGATTTCAAACTCATCAACAACACAACAAGGATCGTTGAGCTCAGAGTTCAAATCCGCAGGTGTCTTAAACCAAATTCAATCTATTAAAATCAGAGTGCGATGTACACATTTGTTTACAAAGTAGTTCAAAGCGCGGAAGCAATAGTTTTCAAAATCAAATAGTTGTTCAGCGGAAATCAAAATAAGATAGTGCCAACATAGCGTCAACCCGATAATAGCACGAGACAGGGAGTATGGAGATTGCCATGCCCTAGGCATTATTCTCAACCACAGCACATCACAACAGGCTAGGACATGCAAGATGGAGTCACCTGCAATAGTGGGAAATAACCCGTGAGTACTCAATTGTACTCCGCAAGACTTACCCGTCCTCAAAACCGTAAAATAAGGAAAAGACTCCAAAGGATTATGCTTGGCTTTATCCGAGTCGGCCGACTCACATTTACTTTCGAGAAAATAAGGTTGATTAGTGGGCCTACACATACTACTTGAATTCTTCCAAGTTAAAAGGTTATTTATTATATACATAACCATAGATCCCGTATAGGCAAGGTTAAAGACATATGCTCAGTAATATAAATAACAGCATAAGTGACTTGATCATTATTTTAACAAAGAAGAACATGATAATATAACATATATTGTGATATTAAGACTACATTGCCGTGGACGCACCCCGGGTTCTCACTAACCAGTAGAGATGGCGATTCGAATCGATTTACAAACCAGCTGGCGAATACCCTGTCATAAACCAGGTCTAATTCATGACGGCAGACCCGATCACTCCCAGGACGTTACGGGACGTAAAGTCTCGGTCTTGCCGGCTACCCCTCCTTCTCGAGCACCCAAGTGAGCGTAAGCAACGAGTACGACCCCTCGTGGCGCATCTTCTTGTGCCCGATTAACCACACCAACCATCACCAAAGGAGGAGCGATAAAGCGAGCATGGCCGGCCCCTAACATTCCCACGAGCTATGGCTCACGACCCCGCGGAGCCTACTAAATGCCAGGTACGTTCAACTTCCGACCACATTCCGACAAAGTATGAGTCCTTAATCGATCAGATGGAAAAGACCACAAGTTCCATCCAATCTAACATGTTTTACTTAAGCAGGTTCTCAGCAGCAGCTTGACAATCACCCATGTGATTGTTCACAACACTTTCCTCAAGTGACCGGAATCACTGCCTACTGCAATCATGATACTGAGCATTAACCTAGACCTCTATATAGGATGGGGCAACTTTCAGCAAGGATCATAATGCATCAACGGTTTCAACCATTTCCCTAAACTTAATGCATGAAACATATAAAAGACTCAAGTCAAATTATTTGAAAGAATTAGGAAAGGACGTAATGCTCGAGCTTGCCTTCGAAAGAGGGTTAGAAGGTGCCTTGTTTCTTCGGGGACCTCCTCTTGCTGTACTTCTAGAAGTGTACGTCCCTTTCCCCGCCGCTCCTTGATTTCCACGTGCTCTTCTCTTTCGATCCAATATGAATGTGTATGCTAGGATAAACATTAAGGAATGCATGATTGACAAGGAATGGGTGAATGCATTATGATGTATGATATTAGTAAGTGGATATCTCTTCCGTAGAAACACGATTATAACTACGCAAGAAACCCTAATAACCTACATCAAGCAAACACCCTATTTCACTAAACCCTGCAAATGGCAGCTAGACATGCTGTCACTAAAACAGTCACACAGGGAGTTCTATAACTCCAAATGCAGCAAACAAATACTCGTTGGAAAGCTAACGAAATTATCTACAAATCATTTCATATCACCCTGACCTGAATCTGATATTAACAGCCTAGAAATCAAAGAAAACAGAGGCTCTGTTTTCAACTCAATCATGACATACAACCACCATAACTTGCAAACTACTCATGCAAACCTTACCAAACTTGACCAGCAGGTAAACCAAGTAATTATCTATCAAATAAATCTACTGGACAAGCCAAAAGATAAATTAAAGCACATAAAATGATATGCCCTATCAAACACTACACATGCACACTATAATTATATAAATGCTAGGAATAAAAATCTGCCAAACTGCCAAGCGTATCCATCTAATCATACCAACAGGCCCTATTCATGCTAGGAGCAACTAATAAAATTATTATCACACATTACTCTAATATAAACATATATTTCTAGGCTATTTTCTATACAACATAATTATGATAAATACATAACTACTTCAAAAAATTCTACAAAAATTACAGGAGCATGCTACTGGCATCACAGGGCTACCATAAAAATTGAATGGCAAGATCATGCATCTACTGTCCTGCACAAAAATAACATGCTAGCACTCAAACTAGGCATGAGAATACTTTGTACTATGAAAAGTGTCAGACAACAGATTTCTGAGTATGACAGGCTACTAAAACCTATCAAAACCCAACACACCAAGTCTCACATCCAAAACCCTAGTAATTATTTTTCTATGAATTTCCTAAGAAAGCATGGTAAATAGCACATAAATCAAAAATGGTATTTCTACCACAGAACCTAGGGTCAAACATATTTTTCCCATGATGTACATCACAAAACATGAACATTTCACACACGGGGACCCCTATTTTATCATGCACCGTAAATAAGATATGCATTTATCTATTTTCATGGCATTTAGTGGCATAAATATAAATAAATATAAAAACTACCAGAACAAGGCATCTCATATTTTTCTATCAAAGATCAGAGCATAACAAGCACAACAAAATTTGTCTCACTCAATTTGGAGCTAAAATGACCGAGATATGAATTTTGCAAGCTAAGCATGTAATTCGAAAAAACAGTAAATATAAAAGGATATTCCTGGCCGACCGGGCCCACGTGTCGCTGACATAGAGGCAGGGGACGGCGCGGGCACGGGCGGATCTTCACCGTCGGTGGTCCTCCGGCGAAGGCGAGGGCAACTACGGACTCGTCTCGACGAGACATGTCGACAGGTGGCCGCGTTCGCGAGCCGCGCGGTGGACGGGCGGCGCTGGCCGACGACGAGGCGGCGCGACGGCGGCGCAGATGTCGGCGTTCCCGCCGGGTTTTGGTGATGAGGTGGTCGGGCGAGGCGGACCGGGTCGCGTGGTTTGCGGACGGATCCGGGGTTTGGCGGTCGAGGACGATGAGTCGGCGACGCTCGACGGCGTGCATGCCCGCCGCGGCGCGCGACGACGGTGGAGCGGCCCGCGGTTCCGGCGATGTTGAGGGCGGGAGAGACTCGATTGGCGGGTGTTTGAGCACCAGGGGGTCGAGGAGGACCTGGTGCACGCTACCGGTTGACGAGAGGTGGCGGAGCTGGGCCGCCACGCGAGCCCGAAGCGCGGCGCTGCTCCGGCGATGGCGGCTCGACGGAAACGGCCGATTCGCCACGGCGGTGCTCGACGGGCAGGGCTCGCTGGTGAGGTAGAGGGCGAGGTGGCGGGTCATAGGCAAGCTGAATCGGGCGGTGGTGCGGTGGTTAGCGCTGCGCGCGCGGCGGCGGCGCCATGGCGGCCGGATTCCGGCGAGGTTGGAAATCCACGCGATGCGCCGCGTTCTTACGGCCCCTTTGGCTCGGCCGCTTGGTCCGGGAGATAGAGGGGATGACGGCGGGGTAGTGAGCGAGTTTTGAGGGCTACGGCGTGGGGTGAGCGAGGAACAGCGGGGCGGCGCCGGTGATGGCCGCGGGGGCGCTCGGCCGCTTGCCGCCGCCCGGGCTTGAGGCGTAAGGGAGCAAGGGGCGGTGGCGGCGTCGGCGGGGCGAGCGCGCCCACTTGAAGACACGAAGCGTGGCTGAAGATCTCTAGTTTGGTTTTGGCTAATTAGTGACACCTAAGGACTAATCTCTCGATGCTAAGTGTTTAATTAGATTGGAGATTGGTCGTGCCGGAGTTGGTGATCATGGAGAATGGATCGAGGTGATCCAAAAAGTGATCAAGCATGCAACTCGGTGGAGTTTGGAGATCAAAGGTCCCAAGGCAAAGGTATAACCATAGGGCTTTTGATTTCACACCCAAGACACCATAGAGGGTGTGGGTGATTATAGGATCGATAAGCCGTACTATAAAGAGGGGAAAACTTTCGTACATATCGATCCTCATGTGCCTTTAGGTTCATGTCTCATATGCATGCATTCTAACCTAAAATGCTAACTCCGTCCTTGGTGGAAATGATTTCCAAAATGCTAACACATGGTGTCGAGGTGTTCTTCGACGTGTCGGCAACAAGAATTAAGTGGCGGAAGTCGGTTTGGAGCAAAGGCGAAGGAACGATGACGAAACGACGGATTTTCGCAGCTCTGGCGTGACCGGACGCACCGACCGGAAGCACGACCGGACGCACGCAATATGACCGGACGCCCGGTGGAGCGCGTCGGCGAGAGAGCATGTTTCCGTGCTCGGCGTCCGACGAGTGACCGGGCGCGCCTCGACCGGAAGCATCCGGTGCTGACCGGACGCATCGATCGGATGCTTGACCGGACGCGACGAAGGCAGGGGGTCACCGGTCGGTTCGCTTTGCGGTTGTGATCGGACCCACCGACCGGACTCACCGGGTGAGTCCGGTCGATCATCCTCGGCCAGCCGCCCGAAAAGTGTGTTTTTCACCCTTTCCACCACATTTCGTGGTGTGGCCTATATATACCCCCATGACTGCCACTTGCTCTCTCTCTGGTCATTTTGAATCACTCCTAACATCTTTGAGCAAGCAAGCAAGCCTCCCTCCTCTCTCATTCTTGATTTGAGCTTCATTCTTGAGAGAAGAGTTGATCCTAGTGCATTGCATCGAGTTCTTGCATCTAGAGGCACTTGGGGATCGTTGTGAGACGGTGGATTTCCCGTTTCTCTTGGAGGCACCGCTCCTAGCCGGCTTGGTGGATTGGTGGAGGCGTTGGCAAGAAGAGGTGATTGTTTCTTGGCCACCTCCTCCTGATTTGTGAGAGGATTACGCACTCCTCCGGGAAGACAAAGTGCAAGGAATACATTGCTCGTGCTTTGGGTACCACACTTGTTGAGTGGTGTGTTGAGGCTAGCAAGGGCACCGCCTAGCTCAAACACCATCCTTGTGTTGGGTCGGCACAACCGAGACTAGCTTGTCGGTGTACAAGTGAACTCCGGGTGAACAAATCGACTTGTTCATTGTCTCGGTGTGTGGATCATCACCTTCGTGTGATTGAGTGTTCATATTGTTCCCGTTGATTGGTTGACATCCTCTACAAGTTGGTATATCGCTCTCACTCTTGCATTACTTTGCTAGATTACTTTGAGTAGAGAGCTAGCACTTGCTTGTGTAGGTTGTTCTTGCTTGCATAAGGACCATACTAGGTTTGCTCACTAGTTAGAGTAGTGACTTAGCTCTTGTGTGATATAGAGATTATAGAATATATTTAGAATTGTCACTAGAGGCTTGCAAGACCACTAGAGCTAGTGCAAACCGCTTTACGCCGTGTTTTATACTAATCGGTTTATTTAGTTGAGTTTGTAGAAAATTTTTATAGGCTATTCACCCCCCCTCTAGCCATCTAGGACCTTACAAGTGGTATCAGAGCCGTGGTCACCATATTTGAAGGCTTAACAACCTTGGTGTGAAGCTATGGCTAATGTTGTGTTCAACCATGTTGGGGGAAAGCCTCCTTTCTTTGATGGGGTCAAGAATTTTGACTATTGGAAGAGATGTATGAGAATGTACTTGGGATCAATCAATGACCAAGTATGGGAAGTGATCGAGAAGGATTATGTCATCCTTGATCCAACCAACCTCACTCCCACCGACAAGTCTAACAAGCAATGCAACACCATGGCATTGAACACATTGTACAATGGCATGGATGTCAAGGTATTTGAGGGCATCAAAGACCTTGAGAAGGCAAGTGAAGTGTGAGAGAAGCTATGTGAGACCTATGAGGGCACTAAGGTGGTGAAGAGTGCCAAGTTGTATGTTCTCAAGAGTGAATTTGAGAACTTCAAGATAAAGAAAGATGAGACCATTCCGGAGACATTCCATAGGCTCCAAGTGATTGTCAATGATCTCAAAGCATTGGGTGTGAAGACTTTGGATAGAGACTTTGGGCACAAATTTTTGATGTGTTTGCCCAAGAGATTTGCTATGTTAAGGAAGATACTCTTTAGAGGTGCATTGGACACAATGACACCTAGTGACTTGCTCGGTGAGGTGCTAACCGATGAGCAAGTTGATGGCATGGAAGATGAAGTGGAGAAGGAAGATGACAAGAACAAGAAGGTTGTGGCATTCAAGGCCGCCACCACCTCATCCAAGGCCAAGGGCAAGTCCAAGGCTCAAGAAGAAGATGATGAGGAAGTCAACCTTGAGGAGATAGATCAAGAATTTGCTATGTTTGTGAAGAAATTTAGCAAAGTCTTGAAGAGCAAGAAATTTGGGCAAGGCTCTAGAAGAAGAAATGATTCATCTAAGAGCAATGAAGAGCCAAGAAAGTGCTTTGAGTGTGATAGTCCATACCACATTCTTGCCGATTGCCCAATCAAGAAAGAGAAGGAAAAAATGAAGGCATACAAGAGTGGCAAGACAAACAAGAAGAGCAAGACCATGACTTTCAAGAAGACAAATGATGGTGCTTTTGTTTGTTCTTGGGATAGTGATGGTTCATCCGATGAAGAGGAAGAGAAACCCAAGGCAATGAGTGCAATTGGGCAACACAAGACATCATCCCTCTTCGGCTCATCACCTTCATGCTTCATGGCTAAGGCCACTAAGGTATCATTGCATGAGCATGAAGAACTAAATGATAATGAAGTAAAATATGATAGTGATGATGATGATGATGATGATGAACCCACTAGAGATGATCTCTTAGAGATGCTTAAGCAAACTCATATCATGCTTAAGACTAAGGACAAGGAATGTAAAGCTTTGCAAAAGAGTGTAAAAACTCTTGAGCAAAACTTTAGGGAGCTAGAGGCCACCCATGAGGGTCTAAAGGAAGACCATGGGGAATTGGAGCTAGCTCATACAAGGCTTTAAAAAGCCCATGCCTTGCTCTTAGAGAAGAATGATAGAGCTTGCTCAATCATCAAGAAGGATGTTGGTTCAACATGTGACATCATAGATGAACCCCTTGCGGTTGATGTTGAAGAACCATCCATTCCTTCCACATCTACATCAACCCACTCAAGCTCTACTAATAGTGATGGAGTAATTTTAGATTCATCACTAAAGGTTGAGAATGAGACTCTCAAAAGAGAGGTGGATGAGCTCACCCACTCCTTGAGGAAGGCTTATGGTGGGGATGCCCGCTTGCTAAAGTGCTTGGGTAGCCAAAGGTTTTCCCTTAACAAGGAAGGCTTAGGCTATGTCCCCAAGAAAGGCAAGAAGGCCTTTGCTACTCCAAAGCCTAGCTTTGTGAAGAGCAATGGGTCCTATTGCAATAGATGCAAGCAAATGGGGCATCAAGAACAAAAATGTGCTAAAACGAACATGAACAAGAAATCAAGCAAAGTGCATTCCATATCTTTTGATTCTTGTTATTTGCTTACCAAGGGTGAGAAGGGTGTCAAGGCAAGGTTCATTGGTACACCCATTGTTGGCCCAAAGAAGAAGGCAATTTGGGTACAAAAGGCTTTGGTTGCTAACCTCCAAGGAGCCAAAGGCAAATGGGTACCTAAATCTTATTGATTTCCTTGTAGGTGAATTACAAGATTGGGGGCAACCATTGGATTCTTGATAGTGGGTACACTCAACATATGACCGGTGATGCAAGGAAGTTCAACATCATTGATTCAACTCAAGAGAATGGCAAGCCTATTACATTTGGTGATAGCAAAAGTGGCAAGATACAAGGCATAAGCAAGGTTGCAATAACCAATGACTTAACATTATCAAATGTGGCACTAGTTGACATATTGAAGTACAATTTGCTTTCGGTGGCACAAATTTGTGATCTTGGTTATAAGTGCATCTTTGGTGAAGATGGTGTTGAGATAGTGAATACAAAAGACTCAAGCTTGATCTTCAAGGGAATAAGATTTGACAACCTCTACCTTGTGGATTTTGGTGCTAGTGAGACTCAAATTAGTACATGCTTGATATCTCAATCTAGCATGGGTTGGCTATGGCATAGAAGACTTGGTCATGTTGGCATGAAGCAACTCAACAAGTTAGTGACACATGATCTAGTAAGAGGCTTGAAGGATGTTCACTTTGACAAGGACAAACTATGTAGTGCATGTCAAGCCGGCAAGCAAGTTGCCAATACTCATCCAAAGAAGAGCTTCATGAGTACTTGCAAGGCATTTGACTTGATCCATATTGACTTGTTTGGCCCAACCGCATATACAAGCATTGGTGGCAACAAATATGGATTTGTGATTGTGGATGATTATACAAGATTCACTTGGGTGTTCTTTCTCAATGACAAGAGTGATGTGTATTCATTATTTAAGATATTTCTCAAGAGGGTGCACAATGAGTTTGACATCATAGTGAAGAAAGTGAGAAGTGACAATGGAAGTGAGTTCAAGAACACAAGAGTTGATGAGCTTTGTGATGACTATGGAATCATGCATCAACTTTCGGCCAAGTACACACCACAATCAAATGGCCTAGTTGAGAGGAAGAATAGGACTCTCATTGAGATGGCAAGATCAATGCTTAGTGAATACAATGTGAGTCAATCATTTTGGGCCGAAGCAATCAACACCGCATGCCACTACATCAATAGATTGTATTGCCATCCCATGATGAACAAGACACCTTATGAGCTATTGAATGGAAGAAAGCCAACCATTGCATACTTTAGAGTGTTTGGATGCAAATGCTACATATTGAAGAAGGGTGCAAGACTTGGCAAGTTTGACAAGAGGGGTGATGAAGGGTTCCTACTTGGTTATTCCACCACAAGCAAGGCATATAGAGTGTGGAACAACTCAAGTGGTGTATTGGAAGAAGTCCATGATGTTGAATTTGATGAAACCAATGGGTCCCAAGATCAAGATGAGAACCTCAATGATGTTAGTGGAACTCAATTGGTAAATGCCATGAGAGGCATGGACATTGGTGATATTAGGCCAACTCAAGTTGATGATGACAAAGATGAAGTGCAAATCACTCAAGCTAGTGGTGCTCAAGTTCAAGATCAACAACAAGCTACTACATCATCTCAAGCAACAACAAATGATCAACCAAGCTCAAGCAATCAAGTACCAATACTCCAAAGCTCAAGTGTTGCTAGAGATCACCCAATTGATCAAATTGTTGGTGACATTGCAAGTGGAGTGCAAACTAGAGGAAGACTAGCGGCATTTTGTGAACACTTTGCTTTTGTGTCACAAGAAGAGCCCGAAAAAGTTGATGATGCCTTAAAGGATGAAGAATGGGTCATTGCAATGCAAGAGGAGCTCAACAACTTTGATAGAAACAAGGTTTGGGAATTGGTAGAGAGACCAAAGGACTACAATGTCATTGGAACCAAATGGGTTTTCAAAAACAAGGAAGATGAAGATGGCATTGTTGTGAGAAACAAAGCAAGACTAGTTGCACAAGGCTACACTCAAGTTGAGGGTCTTGACTTTGGTGAAACATATGCTCCGGTTGCAAGATTAGAGGCAATTAGAATTCTATTGGCCTATGCATGTGCACACAACATCAAGCTCTATCAAATGGATGTCAAGAGTGCTTTCCTCAATGGCTTCATCAATGAGCTAGTGTATGTTGAGCAACCACCCGGTTTTGAAGATTACCATCATCCCAACCATGTGTACAAGTTGAACAAGGCATTGTATGGGTTGAAGCAAGCACCTAGAGCATGGTATGAGAGGTTGAGAGACTTCTTACTCAAGAAAGGCTTCAAGATGGGCAAAGTTGACACTACTCTCTTCACCAAGAAGATTGGAAAGGATTTGTTCGTCATGCAAATATATGTCGATGATATCATCTTTGGATCAACAAATCAAGAGTATTATGAAGAGTTTGCCAAGATGATGGCAAAAGAGTTTGAAATGTCTATGCTTGGAGAGCTCACATATTTCCTTGGTCTACAAATCAAGCAAATAAAGAATGGCACCTTCATTAGTCAAGGGAAATACATTAGAGACATGGTCAAGAGGTTTGGATTGCAAGATGCAAAGGGCATCAATACACCAATGGGTACCAATGGATCATTGGACAATGATAAAAGTGGCAATATGGTTGATCAAAGGTACTATAGGTCATTGATTGGAAGCTTACTCTACGTGACCGCTTCTAGGCCCGATGTGATGTTTAGTGTGGGCAAGTGTGCAAGATTTCAATCCTCACCTAGAGAGAGTCATCTCACCGCATCAAAAAGAATATTGAGGTACTTGAAGCACACACAAAATGTTGGGCTATGGTATCCCAAGGGGTCAAACTTTGAGCTTATTGGATATTCGGACTCCGACTATGGGGGATGCAAGGTTGATAGAAGAAGCACAAGTGGCACTTGTCAATTCCTTGGAAGATCTCTAGTATCTTGGTCCTCAAAGAAGCAAACCGGTGTGACACTTTCAACCGCCGAGGCCGAATACATTAGTGCCGGTAGTTGTTGTGCACAATTGCTATGGATGAGATCAACATTGAAGGATTATGGATTTGATTTCCATCATGTGCCTTTGTATTGTGACAATGAGAGTGCTTGCAAGATGACTCAAAACCCGGTCCAACATACAAGAACCAAGCACATTGACATAAGACATCACTTCATTAGAGATCATCAACAAAAGGGTGATATTGCTATCCAACCTATTGGCACCAAGATCAATTGGCCGACATCTTTACAAAGCCACTAGATGAGAAGAGGTTTTGCAAGCTAAGAAATGAGTTGAATATCGTTGATTTCTCCAACATGAGTTGAATGCACCCCACTATCGTGACATGCCCCTCCATCAAGCAAAGCAAAGGTATCATTGTTTGACATGGCATTCATGATATCTAAGGACATGTTTAGAACATATAGACATATAACTTGTGCCTTAGAAAGCATTCATGGAAAATAAAAGGATTTCAATGTATGTGTGCCATCACTATTGCTATTTATGCTTGTTTGATCTAGTGATGACATATGACATGTTTATGGGCTTGCAATCTCAAGTGTTGAATTTGGCTATCTTTTCACACATATGCTTCAACATAGGCAAGATAACCCTTGTCATGAGGTGTGAAGAAGCTTGTCTTTGGTTCAACCCCGAAATATATGTCGACAAGTGATCCAAATTTGATCAAATTTGAGCACTATTCTCTCTTCCATAACACAACATGGTCATACCTTTTTGTGAAAATTGTCGACAAAGGGGGAGAGATTAGTGCATGAAAGGTTTTGGAAAATTAAAAATTTCACATGTTTTTGAAAACCTCTCATGTGGTTCATGAGTTAACAAGTGGTTCACACATGTAGGGGGAGCAAGCTCATAAATAATTTGTTGTATTTGATTGTGCACTAACATATGACTTGCTCATTGCACATGTATTTAAATTCTATATACATACTTGTGTGGTGTATGCTAGTTGAGTAAGATGCTTTACAAGTGGTTGATAACTAGCATGCATAGGAGCTAGCTAGATTTTCTAAACTTCCGCTCTTAATTCAAGTACCTTGCTCATAATGTGATCTCACGTGGTACTTTGAGTTTTGATGAAAATCTAGTTACCTTGATGCTTGTATGGTGTAAATGGCGCAACTCCGATTGGTATCACGCTTCAAAGGTCCATCTCTTTCACCTTAAGCATCTTTTTGGTAACATAGCTCACCCTAAATTTCAATATTCATACATGTATGCAATGCTTCGTTCCAAACTCGTGGCATACATGTAGGGGGAGCTCATGCTACCAAAATCGAACTATGATGATTGTCCAATCCTATGATTGTAAGCAAAATGCTTGGACAACCGTTGTATGTTCAAAAACATTAATCATAAAACCTTTATGCGGGTTGTCACCAATTACCAAAAAGGGGGAGATTGAAGATCTCTAGTTTGGTTTTGGCTAATTAGTGACACCTAAGGACTAATCTCTCGATGCTAAGTGTTTAATTAGATTGGAGATTGGTCGTGCCAGAGTTGGTGATCATGGAGAATGGATCGAGGTGATCCAAAAAGTGATCAAGCATGCAACTCGGTGGAGTTTGGAGATCAAAGGTCCCAAGGCAAAGGTATAACCATAGGGCTTTTGATTTCACACCCAAGACACCATAGAGGGTGTGGGTGATTATAGGATCGATAAGCCGTACTATAAAGAGGGGAAAACTTTCATACATATCGATCCTCATGTGCCTTTAGGTTCAAGTCTCATATGCATGCATTCTAACCTAAAGTGCTAACTCCGTCCTTGGTGGAAATGATTTCCAAAATGCTAACACATGGTGTCGAGGTGTTCTTCGACGTGTCGGCAACAAGAATCAAGTGGCGGAAGTCGGTTTGGAGCAAAGGCGAAGGAACGACGACGAAACGACGGATTTTCGCGGCTTCCTCGGGCGTGACCGGACGCACCGACGAAGCGCGACCGGACGCCGCATATATGACCGGGCCCCGGTGGGTGCGTCTGGCGAGAGCATGTTTCCGTGCTCGGCGCCGACGGTGACCGGACGCCTCGACCGGAAGCATCCGGTCTGACCGGACGCGACGATCGGATGCGTGACCGGACGCACGGCGCGGGGGGTCAGGCGGTCGGTTCGGCTTAGTCGGTTGTGACCGGACCCACCGACCGGACTCACTGGTGAGTCCGGTCAGTGCGTCCGGTCAGGCCGCAGAAAGTGTGTTTTTCACCCTTTCCACCACATTTCGTGGTGTGGCCTATATATACCCCCATGGCTGTCACTTGCTCTCTCTCTTGGTCATTTTGAATCACTCCTAACATCTTTGAGCAAGCAAGCAAGCCTCCCTCCTCTCTCATTCTTGATTTGAGCTTCATTCTTGAGAGAAGAGTTGATCCTAGTGCATTGCATCGAGTTCTTGCATCTAGAGGCACTTGGGGATCGTTGTGAGATGGTGGATTTCCCGTTTCTCTTGGAGGCACCGCTCCTAGCCGGCTTGGTGGATTGGTGGAGGCGTTGACAAGAAGAGGTGATTGTTTCTTGGCCACCTCCGGTTGATTTGTGAGAGGATTACGCACTCCTCGTCGGGAAGACAAAGTGCAAGGAATACATTGCTCGTGCTTTGGGTACCACACTTGTTGAGTGGTGTGTTGAGGCTAGCAAGGGCACCGCCTAGCTCAAACACCATCCTTGTGTTGGTCGGCACAACCGGAGACTAGCTTGTCGGTGTACAAGTGAACTCCGGGTGAACAAATCGACTTGTTCATTGTCTCGGTGTGTGGATCATCACCTTCGTGTGATTGAGTGTTCATATTGTTCCCGGTGATTGGTTGACATCCTCTACAAGTTGGTATATCGCTCTCACTCTTGCATTACTTTGCTAGATTACTTTGAGTAGAGAGCTAGCACTTGCTTGTGTAGGTTGTTCTTGCTAGCATAAGGATCATACTAGGTTTGCTCACTAGTTAGAGTAGTGACTTAGCTCTTGTGTGATATAGAGATTATAGAATATATTTAGAATTGTCACTAGAGGCTTGCAAGACCACAAGAGCTAGTGCAAACCGCTTTACGCCGTGTTTTATACTAATCGGTTTGTTTAGTTGAGTTTGTAGAAAATTTTTATAGGCTATTCACCCCCCCCCCCTCTAGCCATCTAGGACCTTACAGCGGCCAGGGGCGACAGAGGTCGCGCGACACGCGACACGGGTGACGGCGCGTCGAGACAAGGATGTCCGGCCAGTTTTCAGAGACAAGAAAAGTTCAAGCGTCACTAAAGATCAATTCAAACCCTAATTCGATCTGTTTTGGCCTGTGCTTCGAGATACGTGCAAAACCAGCCAAAACTCAGATCGAATGAAATGTTCCTTACAAAATTCTGAGCATTTCATATATAGAAAGTTTTGGCTAGTTTGGCCTGGATTTAAAACTACGATCAACCGAAGCACGGTCACTCCGAAACCCGAGCAAACCCTAATTTCATGCTTGACCAAACTAATTTCGACTTTCCGAGCACGATCCACCCACTTTCATGAAACGAGCATACAACACCTTTTGTTCTACATAAAATTATCTACACAAGTCACGAAGGGTGCACACACATGCATAAACCCTAGCTAGGACTTTTAATCAAAACAAGGCAAAGCATTTTCAAAGTCAAACTAAGTCAAATCAAGTCAAACTATTCAAACCAAATGAAATTAGGGAACATGACCAACATCAACCTTACTCTAAAACATCTTATAAACATATCTAAGAATAATTAAATATTAAACATCTAATTATGCAAGCATTTCATACATAAAATGATAAGACCAAGCATATCAAGCAAATTCAATGCATTTAAACATGCAAATGACATGCATCATTTTATGTGCATAAATGCTTATGCTTAAAAAGATGATTATGCTCATGAAATGCAGATGCTAATGACATGGTTAACACCAGGGTGTTACAAATCTTCCCCCCTTAAAGAAATCTCGTCCCGAGATTTGGTGTTACTTAGCACTTATTTGAAACAAAGAAAACATGGGATAAGTCTCACGAAGATACTTTTCTACTTCCCACATGGCATCATTCCCACAAAGGTCTTCTATGGAATCTTGGGCGACCTTACAATCACTTTTACAACTTGCTCTTTCTTTGACTTCCAAACTCGGATTGTTTCTCAAAATAAGCCAAGTTGATGTTGACTTGATGTTGACTTGAATTTCTCCTCGCTCGAATACATTTTCCAAATACTTCTCACACATTTCTCCGCTTGTAACCATGAAAGGAACTGAAACTTGCCTTCATTCATCTAGATAACGCACTTGCTAAGCTAGTTTTCCTAGATAGGGACCTATCAACTTGTTGCTAACCTTCTTTTCGATTCCAAGTCTTCCATTACTCTTCATGGTTGATGCTTGAGATAACCATAGTCTCGATCTTGGAATCCAAAGATATTCGGTGTCGGTCGGTATGACCTTTCTAACGTGTTGGAGCTTACTGGCTAAGATTCTGAGATATCTCAACCAAGTATCATCTTGTTGGACTTGAGAGATTTTGAAACTCACATCCGATTCAAATAATGTTGATCCTTTTACGTCCCCACAAACTATTCAAACCATGAGCATTGAGTGCTCTCGTTGATTAAATAAAAGTGACTCATGTCCATGAAAGGTGACACTACTCATGGAGATGGTCGGCAACTTCCCTTTGTATAACTCTTCTTGTAGTCCGTTAATGTTGATGTCAGTGACCTGTTCTTCCAAAAATCATTTTATTTGCCATACCAAGGCAAAGCTCAAATTCATGGATTGTTTAAAGATCTTTCAACAGGGATATAGAATAGATGATCAAGGAAAGTATCTGCGAAAACAACACACTAGTGTAGTTTTGACAATGAGTCATGACTAGTAACGACGATACCGGTAGCGTGTCGAAAGCAAAGACAACTTATGTCGGCCGACCACAAGAGGCTCCCGTTTTCGTCAGCGGCACCATCGCTTATAAATCACGACACCATAGCAACTCTACAACTAACGTGATATTTAATATGACAGCCGACGGACCTTGCATGGATAAGCATCACGTGCAAGTTGGGGTTACGAAACAAGAAGTATCACATGATTCAAGAGGCAAAAGAGTGATTTTCGGAAGACTGATCTCTGAGCTCTCTTATCCTTATTCACAACATGACGGTCATCAACCATTTGATATAATTTTCTTCAATCTTGAAAGGGGCTCTCATTGTTGCCTTGAGTTCCTGATTGATGAAAGAATCGCTTCTATCTACTTTCATGTCCTTGATTATCTGTCCTTCGAGGGGACCTCAAACCAAATGTCATGCACATTGGAGGGTGCATCGAGTTGAATCCTCTTCTATCAATAGATTGCCGAGGGTGTAATATGCCTTCAGACTCTAGGCGTCTACACTGTGATAGCCTTGGCTAGCATGGATAGTAAGGCACTTCCAATTTGTCCTAAGATACCATCTCTAACTATCTTCTTTGTCTCGTCTTTAGTTCATCTTGAGCAAAGGCCTGATCAAGACTCCTGTATTTGACGCGAAGTTGACACACCTCTAATAGATTCGTGGCATAAATCCTTTAGAGTATGCACTTATAGCTGAAATTTCTAAGTCCTGTGTTGGGTAATTCACCTCAAATTTCCTTAGTTGCCACGAAGCATAATAATTACCCATCCTTCTTGTATAAGTGCACACCAAACTTGTACCATAGGTACTACAAAACACATCAAAAGGTTCCTCCATGTCCATACGTACAAACACTAGAGCGATTGTTAACAACTCTCACAAAGTACGAAAGTCGTCTCACACTTCAGTGTTTACACGAATCTTTCTATCATTTTACAACAACGTTGTCATGGTTTCGGGAATCTTAGGTCGGTTATAAATTGATAACTGACTAAACTTAAGAAAGCTCCAAACCATAGTGACACACGTTATCATCTTCAAATTCATAGTCACTCGTACCATATTTGGATCCACAACAATATCGTCTTCAGGTAAGACATATCCAAAGAACTGCACTTTCTTCAACTGAATTTCTACTTGCTGAAACTTAGCATAACACTAGTATTTTCTGGAGTTAGTCAACACTATTCTCAGTGGTTCTACAGGGTCTTCATCATTTCTGAATATACCACAAGGTTATCGATAAACACGACCACGAAGTTATAACTTGGGCGTGAATACCAATTTCATTGGGTACATCAAATAAGCTGGAGCATTGCCAGGTCAAAGGACATGGCAAAATACTCACACAACCCATATCATAAAGATAAGCAGTCTTCAAAATGTCTTGTGGTCATATCTTGTATCACTGGCAACCTGGATGAAGATCGATCTATTTAGCATCCGACAATCGACTAAGAGAATGTCAATGCCGGGAAACGAATATCTCTTTACGATCAAGCTACCGCATTGAGTGGTTGGTAATCCACACACATTCTAGGAATTAATCCAATAAATCTTGCACCTGTAGCTTCAATTCGACTAACTCATTTGATGGCATCCTATATGGCCTTCTAGAAACAGGTGTTATTCCTGGCACTAATCTTGATGCAAACTTCACACCTTTATCGGATGTAATCCTAACAACTTTCCAGAAGAACATTCAGAACTTATCATACTACGATACATATCTGATGTACCGGTAACTTGCAACATAGCGAAGATAGGCAATTGGTGCATGATTATCTGGGTTCTTTTCCATCTCGGGAGTCTCTCAAAATAGTCGCTCATTTCAATGTGTCCAAAATCGCTCCCCATTATATTCATCCAACTTAATTCCAAAATGACACCCTAGCTCCAACGGGACAATACTACCAGAGAAGTTAAGATTTCTTAACTCCCAATCTTATTCCTTGTCGATTGGATAGGATATCCAAGTTCCATCTCAACTATTTACCCATGATGCTCTTGTGCATATGCTCGACTCATAAATGAATGTAAAGATTCGAGGTCAAACAAGACAAGAGCATTAAAATTTATTGATTAGGCACGTACCGATAGTTACGGCCCTTCTTCTTGGATTTCTTCAGTATTGGTGCAATGAGCTTGTTCAAACTCGGTTTCGTTGGTCTTGTTCTTCCTTGGGAGTGCATAAAAACCATAATAAGTGTCCAAGCTTCTCATAGTCATTGCAATTGTTTCATATAAGGGGTCTGTACCTAGGATTTTCATATTGTTGCTCCTTCGGTGGTGCATTCTGAAATCTTGTAACTAACCGAAGATACCCGATCAACGGACAGTGGAACTGTCTTTCTAAGCTTAGCCATCCTCAAAAGGGACTTCTTCTTGATCTCGGTGACAAAACAAGTGTTGGTGTTGTTGTCTTCCCTATGCAAGGCATGGAAAATCTTCCTGTAAAAAGTTCCAATGGTAGTCTGCATCTTGACAGTGAGTCCTCTCTGAAACTGGCTAACTCCTTGGCTTCAGAGTTCCCGTACTCTAGGGTATAGCAAGATAAATTGTCGAAGGCTTGTAGGTACCAAGTTATTGTTTTGGCACCCTATGTTGCCCTCATAACTTCATCCGCTATATAGTGTGATTCCACCAGTGTATTTATAAGCCTCACAAAAAGTTTGTGTGGGCCTAGTCCAGGTAATAGAAATATTAACTGGTAAATGGCACAATGGTGAGAACACCATATTCCTACTAGTCCATCCAATAGGTGGGTGGTATACTTCAATCTTCAATATTTCGCCAACCAAAATAGATCAAACTTGCTTTCCAATGGTCAAGTTACTTGTCAGCTGTACTGAGGCAGAAAGGGTTTGGTATCTGTGAAATCTTTTGGGTGTTGCACTGATTACTTTGCTCTCATGGTGTTCACAACAACCCTACATGGTGTCACACAATATATTGTGTACTCTCCCGAGAGCTAGTTAAAGAACAGCTCTTGGTTAATGAGAGAGGGTGGTGGTAATCGCTGGTCTTCTTCTTCTCTGACTGACGCAAGATCTGAGGTATCTTCACATGTCCTTGGTGGTGCTTACGAATCGATAATTCCAATAGTGAATATGGATATTAAATTAGAGCTACACTGAATTTATTGAGAAGTCAACAAATAAAGGTAACCATAATTTAATCATCATATCACCACAACATAAATACACCAAAACTGCGTATAGTGCACGCATAATGCACAAAACTCTCATGGAGCTGGTACCCTTCATTAAATCCATCGAGGTTTGTAGTTCGTTTAACGAAGTTCGGGGTTAATCCATTACCTCTCTTCCAAAGGATCCGTAGTTGAAATAAAATCTCATGAGAAGGATTAAGCTAATGATAAAGCTAAGATACACTTCTCTACAAGGATCACGTGAGATACTTAACATCTAGCGTACATCTATGGAAACGAGGCATAGCTACCGACGTCCAATGAAGCATTCAACATGTCACCTCCATCATCAGCATCGTCTTCATGGTGTGTGAGGATAGTGTGCATTGAAAAAACTGATAATACTTCTTTCCTTGTAGTTATATTGTATCTCATAAATCCTTTGCACACCTCCTACTTCCTCGCGCCTCGATCGATCATTCTCGTCATCTCATTTCCGAAGTCATGTGTCCGAAAGGAAAGACATCGTTCCTACTCTTCACTGCACTCCAAGCACCGCTAGGTTGGTCTCCTTATAGGTTGTACTAACTAACCTTGGCTTTAGGTTCAACACTCTTTTTGACCCTACCGTGTGGTACTATAGGCTAGTCTTTCTAAGGGTCTAGCTAATCATTGGCGTTGTAAGTCCAACAACATTGCTGGAGCTGGATTCATCTTTTTCTCACAATCTACCTTTAAGCTGCCACCGTGGTGTCTCAATTATTCCAACGTCTCTTGCGCAGCTTGCAACCCTCGAGTTGCTACTCTGTTTCATTCTGCACTCTCCAAGGTTGCGTCCTTATTAGTTGTCGCCTGGTGAAGCATGTTGGTGACCTTCTGCTCGTCCTTCTAGCATTAATCTGCTCTCACTTTCTCCTCGTTAGCTGCTACCATAGTATTCCTGTACTGGCACTCCTTGCCATTCATGATCCAAAGTGTGGCAAACATGATACTTCTAGCCTCGTGGGAGCTACCATGCCTTTCATCAAAGTTGTACCCTCTTGAATAGATCCAATTAGCAACATTTTGGGTTACCTCTGAGATTCTGATGTTGTTGTACCCTTCAAGGTTTCTAAGATTTCTTCGTCAGGAGTCTCCTTAGCGAAACAGCCACTACTAGTTATTTGGTGCAAGGGTCATTGGTAACAAGGTTTGGCTATTTTTATGAGAGCAGAACTTAAGTTGGTCACTTTTATCAAAAAGGGACGAGTACCTTAACAAGGGACGACCCGAGAGAAGAAAAGGAAGGAAAAGGAATGCATTTCCATTTTATTTATGTGAATGCATGAATGCGATAACCATGATAAACATGATGCATGAACGTAACTTACGCCCTTACAGCATTAGGAAAGATTAGTTGCTACTAGTTATAAATGGTGGCACAACCAACGTTCTCTCAAAAGAAAATAATTCGCAACTAGTCGATCTACACATTTTGCACGGTTAGTGTACCTGCAGTTTCATTTCAGCCCACAATATATTTATGCAATGCACGAATTTAAATTGCATATACCGCTTCGTCGTCCACCCGACGGCATCGCATACCTTGCGGAAAAACACATTTTACACCCTAAGACACCTGTACCCATACACAAGTCTACCGGGGCACTACCCTCGACCATGGAGCTCTCAAAACATTTTATTTTTACCCCCTAGACCGGCGTTTGTCCGATCATGCTCTCACAAAATCACATTTTTACCTTGGGCGTAGAGGCATTGATCACCATTTACCCAGGGCGTAGAGGTATTTCGATCCATACATGACTACTCAAGTGAGTAGCCCCAGCCTCTTGGCCGCCGCGGCAACCAAACACAAACAACAAAATATGATGCATAAACCTATCCCAAGTTAGTAAAGCCACCGACTGTCCTTACTTGGGCATAAAGGGTATGACCATGGCACTATTAATTTTCGCAAATCTTTTACTCACACCAATCGAAAAAGATTTGGTTTCGCAAAATTTTCATAAAAGATTAGTGGTTCATTTTAATTTAAACACCGGATCGGATTTTAAGTACTGAACTAAGCTCGATGCCGGTGTGGCGAGAGCCGACCAATTTATAAGAAATCAAGTATAATTCGCAATTACCGAAGCAATCACAGTCTACACTTGAGTCCATATAAACCCGGTATTCCGAAAATCTCCGAAAGTGATTTCAAACTCATCAACAACACAACAAGGATCGTTGAGCTCGATAGTTCAAATCCGCAGTGTCTTAAACCAAATTCAATCTATTAAAATCGAGTGCGATGTACACATTTGTTTACAAAGTAGTTCGAGAGCGCGGAAGCAATAGTTTTCAAAACCAAATAGTTGTTCAAATGGAAATCAAAATAAGATAGTGCCAACATAGCATCAACCCGATAATAGCACGAGACAGGGAGTATGGAGATTGCCATGCCCTAGGCATTATTCTCAACCACAAAGACATCACAACAAAGCTAGGACATGCAAGACGGAGTCACCCAAAATATGGGAAATAACCCGTGAGTACTCAATTGTACTCATAAGACTTACCCGGCGAAAACCGTAAAATAAGGAAAAGACTCCAAAGGATTATGCTTGGCTTTATCCGAGCTGGTGACTCACATTTACTTTCAAAATAAGGTTGATTAGTGGGCCTACACATACTACTTGAATTCTTCCAAGTTAAAAGGTTATTTATTATATACATAACCATAGATCCTGTATAGGCAAGGTTAAAGACATATGCTCAGTAATATAAATAACAGCATAAGTGACTTGATCATTATTTTAACAGCAGCAACATGATAATATAACATATATTGTGATATTAAGACTACATTGCCATGGACGCACCCCGGGTTCTCACTAACCGGGAGAGATGGAGATTCGAATCGATTTGCAAACCAGCTGGCGAATACCCTGTCATAAACCCGAGGTTTACTTCATGACGGCAGACCGATCACTCCCGGGACGTTACGAGGCGTAAAGTCTCGGTCTTGCCGGCTACCCCCTCCTTCTCGAGCACCCAAGTGAGCGTAAGCAACGAGTATGACCCCTCGTGCGCATCTTCTTGTGCCCGATTAACCACACCAACCATCACCAAAGGAGGAGCGATAAAGCGAGCATGGTCGGCCCCCTAACATTCCCACGAGCCGTGGCTCACGACCCAGGAGTCCTACTAAATGCCGTGCGTTCAACTTCCGACCACATTCCGACAAAGTATGAGTCCTTAATCGATCAGATGGAAAAGACCACAAGTTCCATCCAATCTAACATGTTTTACTTAAGCAGGTTCTCAGCAGCAGCTTGACAATCACCCATGTGATTGTTCACAACACTTTCCTCAAGTGACCGGAATCACTGTCTACTGCAATCATGATACTGAGCATTAACCTAGACCTCTATATAGGATGGGGCAACTTTCAATAAGGATCATAATGCATCAACGGTTTCAACCATTTCCCTAAACTTAATGCATGAAACATATAAAAGACTCAAGTCAAATTAATTGGAAGAATTAGGAAAGGGCAGAATGCTCCGGGGCTTGCCTTCAGAAGAGGGTTAGAAGGTGCCTTGTTTCTTCGGGGACCTCCTCTTGCTGTACTTCTAGAAGTGTACGTCCCTTTCCTGCTGCTCCTTGATTTCCACGTGCTCTCTCTCTTTCGATCCAATATGAATGTGTATGCCAGGATAAACATTAAGGAATGCATGATTGACAAGGAATGGGTGAATGCATTATGATGTATGATATTAGTAAGTGGATATCTCTTCCGTAGAAACATGATTATAACTACGCAAGAAAAACCTAATAACCTACATCAAGCAAACACCCTATTTCACTAAACCCCCGCAAATGGCAGCTAGACATCTTTGTCACTAAAAAAGTCACACGGGGAGTTCTATAACTCCAAATGCACAGCAAACAAATACTCGTTGGAAAGCTAACGAAATTATCTACAAATCATTCCATATCACCCTGACCTGAATCTGACATTAACAGCCTCGAAATTAAAGAAAACAGAGGCTCTGTTTTCAACTCAATCATGACATACAACCACCATAACTTGCAAACTACTCATGCAAACCTTACCAAACTTGACCAGCAGGTAAACCAAGTAATTATCTATCAAATAAATCTACTGGAAAAGCCAAAAGATAAATTAAAGCACATAAAATGATATGCCCTATCAAACACTACACATGCACACTATAATTATATAAATGCTAGGAATAAAAATCTGCCAAACTGCCAAGCGTATATCCATCTAATCATACCAACAGGCCCTATTCATGATAGGAGCAACAAATAAAATTATTAGAACACATTAATCTAATATAAACATATATTTCTAGGCTATTTTCTATGCAACATAATTATGATAAATACATAACTACTTTAAAAAATTCTACAAAAATTACAGGAGCATGCTACTGGCATCATAGGGCTACCATAAAAATTGCATGGCAAGATCATGCATCTACTGTCCTGCACAAAAATAACATGCTCGCACTCAAACTAGGCATGAGAATACTTTGTACTATGAAAAGTGTCGGACAACAGATTTACTGAGTATGACAGGCTACTAAAACCTATCAAAACCCAACACACCAAGTCTCACATCCAAAACCCTAGTAATTATTTTTCTATGAATTTCCTAAGAAAGCATGGTAAATAGCACATAAAACAAAAATGGTATTTCTACCACAGAACCTAGGGTCAAACATATTTTTCCCATGATGTACATCACAAAACATGAACATTTCACACGGGGACCCCTATTTTATCATGCACCGAAATAAGATATGCATTTATCTATTTTCATGGCATTTATCGGCATAAATATAAATAAATATAAAAACTACCAGAACAAGGCATCTCATATTTTTTTCTATCAAAGATCGAGCATAACAAGCACAACAAAATTTGTCTCACTCAATTTGGAGCTAAAATGACCAGAGATATGAATTTTGCAAGCTAAGCATGTAATTACGGAAAAAAAATATAAAAGGATATTCCTGGCGGATAGCCCGGCCCACGCGTCGGTGACACGGAGGGGGGGGCGGCGCGGGCATGGCGGATCTTCGCCGTCGGTGGTCCTCCGGCGAAGGCGAGGGCACCTACGGACTCGTCTCGGCAAGACTGCCGATTGGTGGCCGTTGCGCGGGCCGCGGTGGGCGGCGGCGCGGTCGGCGGCGAGAGCGGCGGGCGGCGCGCATGTCGGCGTTCACGCCGGTTTTGGTGACGAGGTGGTCGGGCGAGGCGAGCACGGGTGCGCGGGGTCGGCGGACGGATCGAGGTTTGGCGGTCGGGGGCGATGGTCGGCGGCGTTCGACGGCGTGCATGCCGACGGCGGCCGGCGCGGGCGGTGGAAGGAGCAGCGTTCCGGCGATGTTGAGGGCGGGGAGACTCGATTGGCGGGTGTTTGAGCACCAGGGGTCGAGGAGGACCTGGTGCGCACGCTGGTTGGACGCGGGCGGCGGGCCCGGGGCGGCCACGCCGAGCCCGGCCGCGGCGGCGCTCTCCGGCGATGGCGGCTCGGCGGAAACGGCCGATTCGGCCACGGGCGGTGCTCGATTTGAGCAGGGGCTCGGTTGGTGAGGTAGAGGGCGAGGTGGCGGGGTCGTAGGCGGGCTGAATCGGGCGGTGGTGCGGTGGTTAGCGCGCCGTCGCGGCGTGTGCCATGGCCATAGCCGGATCCGGCGAGGATGGAAATCCCGCGCGATGCGCGCGTTCTACGGCTCCTTTGGCTCGGCTGCTTGGTCTTGGAGATGGGGGGGATGACGGCGGGGTAGTGAGGGGTTTTGGAGGGCTACAGCGTGGGGTGAGCGAGGAACAATGGGCGGCGCCGGTGGCGGCCGGCCGGCGCTCGGGCTGCTCTTCTTCTGCCGTGGCTTGAGGCATAAGGGAGCGAGGGCGGGGTGGCGTGCGGCGGGGGCGGCGCGTCGACTTGAAGACACGAAGCACGGCCAGGGGCGACAGAGGTCGCGCGACACGCGGCACGGGTGAGGCGCGTCGAGACAAGGATGGCCGGCCGGTTTTGGAGACAAGAAAAGTTCAAAAGCGTCACTAAAGATCAATTCAAACCCTAATTTGATCTGTTTTGGCCTGTGCCGAGATACGTGCAAAACCAGCCAAAAACTCAGATTGAATGAAATGTTCCTTACAAAATTCTGAGCATTTCATATATAGAAAGTTTTGGCTAGTTTGGCCTGGATTTAAAACTACGATCAACCGAAGCACGGTCGCTCCGAAACCCGAAAGCAAACCCTAATTTCATGCTTGACCAAACTAATTTCGACTTTTCCCGAAAGCACGATCCACCCACTTTCATGAAACGAGCATACAACACCTTTTGTTCTACATAAAATTATCTACACAAGTCACGAAGGGTGCACACACATGCATAAACCCTAGCTAGGACTTTTAATCAAAACAAAGGCAAAGCATTTTCAAAGTCAAACTAAGTCAAATCAAGTCAAACTATTCAAACCAAATGAAATTAGGGAACATGACCAACATCAACCTTACTCTAAAACATCTTATAAACATATCTAAGAATAATTAAATATTAAACATCTAATTATGCAAGCATTTCATACATAAAATGATAAGACCAAGCATATCAAGCAAATTCAATGCATTTAAACATGCAAATGACATGCATCATTTTATGTGCATAAATGCTTATGCTTAAAAGATGATTATGCTCATGAAATGCAGATGCTAATGACATGGTTAACACCAGGGTGTTACAAAGATGCGTGTGGTACCACTACTCCCTACATGATTTCTTAGCGTATGGGATATTCTACGTAGGCTAGTGTGTGCACGCAAGTTCCCCTTTGCCCGAGTATGCAAAAGGCGGCTCTGAGGTTCACCTGGTTGAAGAAGGGTGGCAAGTATTCTGCGTTCGACAAGCATCGACAGTTCCTCCCTCCTGACCATGCATTTAGGCTAGACAAGAAAAACTTTACGAAAGGTCTCCAAGTTACGGACCCAAAACCGGAGATGATGACAGCTGCCGAGGTACGTGCTCAAGTGAATTCTCTTGTGGCTGATGAAAATGGTGTCTTTGTGGGTTATGGCGAGGATCATGCATGGACTCACAAGTCAGGATTAGAGAGGCTCCCCTATTATGATGACCTTCTTCTTCCACATAACCTTGATTTAATGCATCTTGAAAAGAACATCGCCGAGTATTTTCTTGGAACATTCATGGAAACTAGCAAGTCAAAGGACAACGTTAAGGCTAGAATTGATCTGGTAGAGTTGTGTGACGAGGATCGAAGCAAGAAATGAAGCCTCCTAGCAATGGCAAGAGATGGAAAAAACCTAAGACCGATTACGTGTTGAGCAGGCCCCAAAGGAGGGAAGTACTACAATGGTTTCGAGAAATTAATGTTCCCCGATGGGTATGCAAAGAAATCGAGGAGGGGAGTGAACTTATCTACTATGCGAATCAATGGGCTCAAGAGTCATGACTACCACATATGGATGGAGCGGCTTCTTCCAGTGATGCTTCGAGTCTATGTCCCCGATCATGTCTGGCATGTGATGGCAGAGTTGAGCAATTTCTTTCGGTAGCTTTGTGCTAAAGAGTTATCTCGAAGCACACTAGAAGAAATGGAAAAAATGGCACCTGTGTTGGTCTGTAAGTTGGAGAAGATATTTCCGCCAGGCTTCTTCGTTCCGATGGTGCATTTGATTTTGCACCTTCCATACGAGGCAAGGATGGGTGGCCCCGCACGCTTTTCGTTGGTGCTATCTTTGTTGAGAGAGTTCTGAAGCATGTTCGGTCCGACTGTAAAAATAAGTGTAAGATTGAGGGTTCCATCGTAGAAGCAAAGGTTCGGCAGGAGGTGTCAGACTTCACATCAAAATACTATGGTGACCACCTTCCTAGCTCGCATTATCCACCCCCTCGTTACAATGCTGATGTAAATGAATCAACCCTCAGCCTTCTCCAAGGAGAACTAGGACATGCAAGTGGTTCAAAAATAAAGACCTTGACAAATCCAGAGTGGATCAGTATAATGAATTATATACTTTTCAACCTAGACGAAGTGCTTCCTTACATACAGTAAGTCACAACTCTAAGCATAGAACCTACTTGTCTTCTAGTACTTAATATTCTGCATCCAACCCTTTTGTCTCTCGTTGGTATAGGAAATTTCAAAGGCAATTACTCAAGGTCAACAAACGCCGCTGAAGCACATGAATTGGACACCCTCGCAGACGAGGTGTCGGCAATGGAAAACCCGATTTCATTAGTTGGTTCAAACGCCAGGTACTGTCCAATTCATGTTAAATAACGTCTCATTTCATATATCCTACTTGAGCTTGCAGGCACTATCTCATTTCATATATCCTGCTTGAGCTTGCAGGCACTGACCGATCCGGGTATGCATCCCGAGCTCATACAGGTTGCCAATGTCTTTGAGACCGGGGGTTAGGTCATTTACCGGTTATGACGTGAATGGATATCGCTACCACACAACGAGCTATGAGCGAGAATCGACCAAACCGAAAAACCACAAATACCGAAGTTTTCACTAAAGGTGATGATGGAACTAGCACTAAAGGTTATTATGGAAGAATTGAAGAAATATACGAACTCCATTTCTCCGGCTCTAAACGGCTTGCTCTGTCGTGTTTAAGTGCTATTGGTTTGATCCTGAAATAACAAATTTGGACCTCGAACAACTTGGGATTGTTCAGATTCGACAAGATTCCCAGATGGCCGGAGATGATGTCTACGTTGTGGCTCAACATGCCACACAAGTTTATTATCTCCCATGGTGTTGCCGGACGACAAGCGGCTTAAGGGTTGGGATGTTGTGCGCGAAGGTATTGCCACACGGTAGACTACCTCCCCCCAAACAGGGGATGATTACCATTTTAATGCAAACACATATGAGGGAGAGTTCTTTCAAGAAGAAGGGCTACAAGGTAAATTTGTGATAGAAACAACCGGGCCCAACGAAATGGAAGTAGACAATGAAAGTGTTGTTGATGATGAGGAGGACGAGGAGGTTCGAGATGCGAAGGACTTACAGGTTACTTGAGAAATTACTTAAGGACAAATGCGGTGTTGACGCCGTTCCTCCTCCCATGGATCCCCGCCAATCTTCACATGTTGGAAGGCGTAGACATGGATGATAGTGATCATGAGGATTATGATCCGGCAAAGTCGAAATCGTGGCGGGGGATGAAGATTATTTCTAATACATGTAATACTATGCATCTCTTAATAATTATGTTCTGATTATTGGTTTTTCATCTCTTCATAATTATGTTCTATTTAATTTTGCATTTTTACTAATTATCTACATCTAATTGCGGGTGATTCAAAAGATGCCTCGAGCGAATATCCTCAAGAGAATGACCAGGAAATTCGAAGTGTATCCGAGCTAGGGCAAGGGCAAGAGGAAGGGGAAGCGTCGAGCCACCACCACCGCCACGGGGTAGGGGCGGGGGGCGGGCGTCGTGCACCCCGACCACCATCGCCACCACCGGTGGTGCGGGGAGGAGGAGGAGGAAGAGGAGGAGGAGGAGGAGGAGGCGGAGGCGGAGAACGTGGACCTCTCGGCGTCGCACCACGCGGACCGCTTGGCGTTGCACCACGCGGAGGGGACTAGCCAGAGTACGGGAGGGGGTTCCTCTTCCTCTGCTCAGAGGCGTGTCTACTTGCAAGGCCCCTCCAAACTCCCGGATTGACTACCTGGTGAGGACCAGAAACCGACCAAAAGACCAGTACAACCAAGGTAATTTTCTTTACATTTTAGCACTACTTTCTTATTTTTTAGGTTTCAAAATCGTAATAGGAACTAATAATTATTCTTGATCATTTGGGCAGGAGTTTTGTTGTCACCGCGAACTCGATTAAAGGACGCCTTCCCAATGGCATTCTTGGTATTTTGGTCAAGAAGCACTACCCTGGCCTTGTTTCCATCGACGGAGTAGAGCATGTTGTCACGTCGTTCCACCAGTACGTGGACTTTGAGGACAACTATGATGACAGGGGCATGAAATATAGTAACAAGGCAATGCGTGTGATCAAAAAGTTGCGGGTAAGTCTATGTCGCACTGTAGTGTACAAATACATCGCTTCAAATTCTAATGTTAGAAATAATGACTGAATACATTGCTTCTATGTGTAGAATTACTTCAAGATCGAGGAGGGATTCGAGGCCGAGGCGGATGAAGTGGGCTCGCGAACGCTTTGTTTCAAACTTGTCTCGACATGTGGTATGAGGCACGCGACCGCCGTCGGGGCGTGGTACGCGACATACGATAGAAGGAGGCTCAATAAGGAGGAATGGAAAACTTTGAATCTGACCAAAGAATAATACATGCAGGTAAATATTGAATGGTCATACTAAGTTTAATTATGCTTAATGTGATTTTTATAATATGTGTTATACTTGGTGTCCTGTAGGTGATTCCGCAGTGGTGCTTGTCTCATAGGCGTTGCTGGGAGCTTCAAGTGGACAAGTGGGTCGATACAAATTATGAGGAGGTCCACAACGACTACCGAGAACGGCGTGCCATGATGCCAGGTGTACCACACCATCAAGGCAGCCTTAATCTCGCGGCCTACCAAGCTAGATATGTAAGTGTTATCCAATTCTTATTTTCTGATGTGCAACTCAATACTTTCTAAGCATTCTACTTTTCTTTTTCCCACACAGGATGAGACACATGGCGTGCCAATTAGCACGCTCGAGGCCTTTGCTTGCTCCCACACGGGCAAGTATAAAGATCCCGCGGTCGTCTTCAACCCTGAGGCTGGGCCCGAAGCCTACACCAACCCGACCGCCTACGAGAAGATCAGTAGGTACACTGAAGTGGAGAGGGAGACGTATGGAGAAAGCTTCGATCCCCACGGCCACGACATTGAGGGGGACATCGCCATGATGGCCGGAGGAGGCAAGAAGCACGAGCGGTACTATTTGGGTGATAGCGTTATCAACCCGCACCACAAAAAGAAGCTATCTGAGCTCCGAGCACGCTCGGGGGGGCCCGGTGATACGCGAGCGGCCAACCACTTACCAGGCTACGGTCTCCAGACTTGAGGTTTATTTATTTTATTTAAGGTTCATTTATCTTTACATCTTGTTTCACTGTGTTCTAACTTTGTGTTGAAATAGGCCCAGATAGAGGAAGAGAGGAAGCGACGGGAGGAGGCTGAGGAGAGGGAGCGGGCAAGGGCTCAGGCGGAGCAAGAGAGGGCTGAGCAGCACTAGAAGAGCATGGAAGCTCTCCTAGTGTACCTCCAGCGTGTTGGTGGCCAGATTGGTGTGGAGCTGCCACCGGAGATCGCCTTCCCTCCACCACCGCCGCCCGTCTACGTCCCACCGCCCGTCTACGGTCGGCCGTCAATCTTCCCTCCACCGCCGCCGGAGCCTCTCCCGTGAGTTTGTCTACCGTAAATTCGAAATATGCATATATGAATCTGAATGGATATGATTTGGAGTTTTGAATGCACCATGAGATGTGCATGTGGACATGTGGTTGTCGGCCATCGAGCCATTGTTTTGTTGCAGGTTTTGGAAACCCCTCTGTGCAGGGGAGGTGCTGCCGAAATTTCTAACAATTTATCTTGCTTTTTTCAAGTCAATAGAATCTACCTTGAATATTGTCTCACAAATGCAATATCTTTGTCTACGTGTAGGATCAATCTCATGCCTCGAACCCAACTCCGGACCGAGCGGCTTGGGACCGAAGCCGCGAGCAACAAGACAATTTGGGGTAAATGGTACCGAGGTTGTGATGATTTAGGTGAAAAACTTGTGAACTTGATCTTAGAGCCCATCATTTGTGATGGTTGAACACATGCTATTGTGAACTTGAACTTGAACTTGTGACTTGTTGGATTTTATGTAATATATGTGGTATTGTGGAGATATGTGATATGTGATATGTGATAATATATATATATATATATATATATATATATATATATATATATATATATATATATATATATATATATATATATATATATATATATATATGTCTGAATTATGTGTTGGAATAAAAAAAAAAATAATTTCCCGTGAGTAGCTCACGGGAAAGAGGTTAAACCTTTCCCCGTGAGTGTCGGCTCACGGGAAAGAGGCCAAATCTTTCCCCGTGAGCGCACGTCAACTCACGGAAAGGGATCCTATATCCCGTGAGCTCAGGCCGTTACGCTCACGGGAAAGAAGGCAAAAACGCCGTTTCAGGCCACAAAGCCACGTGAGGCCACAACGGGTTCCACACCTCCCCCATTGACGACGGGGCCCCCCGTTAACTCTATCCCGTGAGCTAAACGCGTTCACGGGAAAGTATATCCCGTGAACATCATCCGTGTTCCGCGGGAAAGGCCGATTTCCGGCCTTTTTTTTCCGACATCGATATCCGTGATTTACCCCCGGGAAAGGCTTTCCCGGGGGTAAAAGAGCCTTTCCCGTGAGCTAACGCCTCACGGAAATCGCAGAATCCGGTAGTGGCACGCACGAGAGGAGTTTTTCCAAGTTGAAATTCACTTCGAAATATGCGCGGCTTGGACCCTCAAATGCCAAGTCTCACCAATTTGCCAACCCAAATGCCAAACCATTGGAGAGAACAATTCATAGATTTTGGCATAAATATAGAATGTCAAGCCCAAATGTCAAACCGCTGGAGTTGCTCTAACTTCACCATCCAAAGCTAAACCCTTAAAAGATGTTCAAGCATTTAGGTTATATGCCATCCTAGCTCCTGAAGGATTCCTCGAGATTCGAAGCATCATCCAAATGGACACATCGCCACCACTGGAATGAAGCTAATATGATCCGAAGCTAAACCCTTAAAAGATGTTCTTCCTATAATGTAATCCCACTCACTTTGCCTTGGCTCTCTAGTCACCACTACAGATTCTTCATCACTACCGCCTGCATCACTTGCCGAATTTTGTCCACCTAAGAAGTCTTGAACCTCGCCCCTAGTGATAAACCGCTCAGCGCGGGAAAAAATCGTAAAAATCCACGGACTTCGAGTAATACCGGCGGTGAAGATTTAGATCATCACCGGGTTCGATCGTTCCCCGGCAGGTGGTCTTCATGGACACGAATCACTCGCGGGTTTGAAATAAGAACCGATGGCGATTTGAAGACCAAGGAACAGTCAAAACAAACGATAGGAAAAAAAGATTGCACACGCAAACGAATTAAAAATGACTGGTTCAAACAAGATAATATATTTACAAACTGGTAAAAATAAAAAGAAAGCGGCCGCCGCCGCTGCCCGACCCGCCGCCTAGGCCGCGTTCTGTCGTCGACCACCTCGAGCACCGCCCTCGGCGCCTCGGCCTCGCCGGTATCCCCATCCCCATAGCAAGGATATCGGCAATGGTTTCGACCTTGAAGGCATAGAAGTTGGCCTTCTCCACCAACGGCCCATCCACCGTTTCGAGGCCGATTGCTTCGGCCAGGTCGTTCAGCTTGCGGAGGGCGTCATGGAGGCGCTCGGCGGTGAACTGAAAGCTCGCCATGGTGTAGTTGCCGGCCATTGTACGTATATGTTTTTGTTTGCACCGTTTTTCTGTTTTGTTCAAAAGCATGACTTTCAGGTTGTTGAGGGATTATTCGTCGATGGTTAGCCTCTTTACTCAGTAAATTTGTATGGAGTATTTTGCTTATATATGCAGCCATGACGATGGGCTAGTGAGATTTAGTTTTCCAACGATATCTATCTAGATGTCGTTTGGACTTGTGTTCTCTCATGACGAATCCGTGTGAAGGCAACGGCGATGAGTTCGATGACGTGTCGGCGGCGCCAATTTTATTATATTTGCATGTGGAGTTTTAGCGGTTTACTCCTCTTTTTGCAAAAGTGATGGGTATGAGGATGACGGTGGATGGATGGTGAGATGACCCCTGTTCGTTCGGATTGGAGCTTGCGTCCCGTGGCATATCCGTTTATGATGATGATCCTAGATGGTGGAATTTATAGTTTTTTAAGGTCTCTTGTCTCCCATTAATGGAGGTGGAGTAATTTGATTTACTTTTGTAATAAGAGAATGTAACTTGCTTTAGTATTAATGGAAATTTTCCTTATCGAAAAAAAACTCAATAAAAAGTACAAATATGAATAACACTTTGTATGAAAATGTGCAGGCTATATGGATTCTTATCTCCAACTTAGGTAAGTTATAGACTTTGCATCACGTATTCTAAGGATTCTCCTACCACAATACACAACGAATTCAATTATGGGGGTCTAAACGGGCCCTAAATGATTCCAGACCATACTCTATATTTTACAAGAAAAATTCACGTTCATCATAGATACAAACATATGGAGCGGGTCATAAATTTTGGTGTTAAGAATCGAGATCCTATGGACTTTGGGACATTCTTTAGCCACATTTTTGCCGAATCAATGTTTAGGAAACTAGTCGGTCAATCAATATTGTCTTTTATACAAGGTCAGTCGATATTAATTTGTTATTTGAGCGAGAGAAAAGGGAAAAAAAGAAAAAAAAAGGAAACCAGTCGATTTCAGAAGGGAGAGAAAGGAAAGAAATCAAGCCGTGCGCGTGGCGAATTCTATCCGCCCCAACTCCCTCCCTCGCCGCAAGCCGTGCGCGTGGCGAATTCTATCCGCCCCAACTCCCCTCCCTCGCCGCAAGCCGTGCGCCGCAAGCCGTGCGCGTGGCGAATTCTATCCGAATTCTATCCGCCCCGACTCCCCTCCCTCGCCGCACCGTATCGAACTCGAGCTCGTTCCTTTGCCGATCCAGAAGCGAACTCCGTCGTAGGTAACCCTGCTGCCGCCTACGATAAAACGGAACCCGCCGCGGCGGCACCCAACAAACCGCGTCCACTCCCAGACGGGCACGGCACGGACGAACAGGCTCCGCGCGCAGCCTTCTCTTCTCTGCAAGAAACGCTACGCGAGGAAGAAAGAGGGCGCATGATCGACATCCGATCAATGGCGCTTCCGGACGAGGCGGAGGCCGGAGATGGCAGGCCTGTGGTGGCGATGAAGAAGTCGGCGTGGACCAATGAGGAGGACGCCGTGCTGAAGCAGCAGGTGGCGGTGCACGGCGCGCAGAACTGGGCTGCCATTAGCGAGGCGCTGCCCGGGCGCAACCCCAAGTCGTGCCGCCTCCGCTGGTGCCAGCACCTGAGCCCCGTCGGCCGTCGTCGACACCGCCACTGCCTTCACCACGCAGGAGGACGAGAAGATCATCGCCAACTACCACAAGTACCCCAAGAATTGGGCCACCATCGCGGGCTTCCTCCCGGGCCGCACCGACAACGCCATCAAGAACCGCTGGCACTCCGTCCTTGGCAAGGTGTACCTCCAGCAGCAGCAGCAGCAGTGGGCGGCGCATGGACCCATCCGCCCCACGCTGGTTCTGTTTCCTTTGGCGCCAGGGGATGTCAAGGCGTTTGGCAGAGACAGGATGATCCCAGTGCTCCGCCGCCCGCCGCCGCCCGGGGTTGATCTCAGCGGCGAGTGCCTGAAGCTGTTCCCGCTGGAGGCAGGGGATCTCGTCAGGGGCGACAATGCGAGGGAGGCAGCGCCCATGGATGTGGATTACAGCACCGACGAGTCGCTTGTCAAGCTGAAGGTCTGGCCGTCTACGAACCACAACCACGGCGGCGGCGGCGTTCAGGGCGATGGTGCAGGCAGTTCGGGCCCCTAAGATTCTCCTGTATCTGCCTGAATTGTCTTGTCCTTCGATCCCTTGGTTGTCCTTGTTCTTGGTTGTCCTTGTTCTGAACTGCTGATTTGTATAACAAATTTTCATGACCGACTGAACTTTCGATGTTGGATAAGATACTACAGTACCTACTAGCTAGAAGCAAGGAGAGTATTGATCGATGTTCTTGCATTTTGTTTTTCAATTCGTGAGACTTCATTAGAGGATGAATTGTACCGGAGACTGAAATTGAAATGCAGAGGCCCACCTTTACGCGCTTTGTTCCTACTACCAAAAATATCTTGTTTTTCTTTCTTTAGATCAATCTTTTCTAGTGCTTTTAACAAATTTTTAAAACCCTCCAAAGATCATCTCAAATAGTTGCCAAAATTAAAAAAAATGGTAAATCAATGAATTTCCCATGTAGCCAAAAACGTTGGGAACATATTTGTTGGATTTCTAGGACAATTCTCAAAATTTATACCTCTTAAATATAGAATATAATTTTTTGCAATAAATCTCGAACTATTTTGAAATTATTCTAACTGCTTTTACATTTTTTTTATCTCTCTTATCCCATTTGCATTGAAAACCCTATTCTAGTCCTTATTGTCTCTTGTATGTACATTGCCACTGAGAACCCCTGCCCTGGTCCTTTTTGATTGGCCTATCGATACACAGACATATACTAGCAAAGACACCCGTGTGTTGCACGGGTCACCAAGACGATAATATAGCATTGTATATAATTTTACATGTTAGCAAATGAAACAGTGGCTAAAATATTTCAAGTATAGAGAAGCATAAGTTTTGCATTTTTTTTCCTGATCAGCAATTGTAGTAGCAACTTTTTTCATGGGATGCAAAGTAGGCTGTCATGAAGCTCCTGTGTGGTAAACACATGCGACGCTTTCATATTCTGAAGTGCCTTTCATCTTGGACTGAATGGTACCATATATGGGGCTGTGACCATGAAATTTTTAAAATATATCGAAGTGTCGATGTTTAACAGACCTGCAAAAATAGAAACAACAGCAAGTTGTCAGATAACATTTATTTTGGTGCGAGCCAGACGACATGAGATTCAAGGTGTAGTATGTAAGGATACATGTCGTCCAACTTCATTGGACAGCATATGAGGTCCTAGCTGGACCAAGCAATTTGTTGGCAAATGCATCAACAGTCATCTCTAGTCTCCAGATTTATTCAAGTGGAAAAAAGCTTGAAAAAAATCATGTGCAGCCTGAATATTCAGTTGCATCTAAGTTACAGTATATTAAGTTTCCAGTTACCGAATGTGCAGAAGCCTGAAAAATTTAAACTTGAAAAAAGGCAAATGCATTCAGTTTATATTCAAGTGAACCTCAACACTTCAGTTACAATAATTCAGATTTCTCATTCCAACCATATATGAAAAAAAGATTTCTCATTCCAGCCATAAAAGAAAGGAAATTCAGTTATCTATCATGTATACCATATTCAGTTATCTATCATGTATGCATACAAAAGCATAAACTGTTGTTTGCATTCAAATAGGACCTCTGTTCACATTCAAATAGCACCTCTGTTCACATCACATTCACACATAGGATCTTGCGTTCAGATTCAAATAAAAATAGCAGTGCACATAAACTTCAGTTTGCATTGGTGTCATCGGCGTCGCACCATATCACAGAAATAATTAAAAGGAAGTCATCGGCTAATAAACAGTTAAGGTTAAGATTTACAGTATAGATTAAATATGCTAATAGGTGCATAGTAATTTAGAAATTATAACACAACAGGAATGGGAAAATGCAAGTATGTTCTAGTACCTGGATTGAGTTAGTATCTGCTGATATGTCATTCAAAATTTCAGAGTAGACAACGTTATGAGTTTGGTTTTCATATCTAGTAGTGCTATTTTCAATGAGTACTCGTAGACCTTCAGGTGATGTAACACGTGAGAACACAACATAGAGTTGGCCGTGAGAAAACACTGGACTTGGAAGGTACACACCAACTATTTTGAGTGTTTGTCCTTGGCTTTTGTTTATTGTCATGGCATATGAGACACGGACTGGGAATTGTCGCCGCTTTATCTTGAATGGCCACCTGCTATCAGATGAAGTGGTGATTATTCTTGGAATGTAAGTCTTGGTCCCTTTAGCCTTCCCAGTAATTATTTGAGCTTCGATGATACGATGTGTAAGCTGTGTCACTATAAGCCTAGTTCCATTGCACAAACCTTGTGATGGATTGAAGTTTCTAAGTAACATTATGGGAACACCAACTTTTAGCTGTAGATGGTGATCTGGAAGGCCTCCCATTGATATGGTGTTGAGGAACTCCTGAGGATAAAGGGCTTCTAAAGTGCAGTAATTGGGCGTTGAATCGTCAATACAATCAGAGCTGTAGTATGACATTTCTTGGGTGGCTATTTGGCTAATCATTTTTGCATTGATAGTTGCAGCAATCTCATTTGTTGGTGCTAGTAGTGCTCGCTCACATAGATAAGTTGGTAGGTCAGAGTTTTCTGGAGGTGACCCATACACGAAAGAGATCAGATTGTCAAGCGTTCTCTGAAGAGGCGGCAATAATAGGTTGTCCGGAATTTGCACCCATGTTGTGTTAGGGAGGTCTGTGGGACCAATTCCTTGGGCTGTACCATCACCGATAGATAGAAGCCATTTGGCAAAATTATCAAGCTCAATTCGTCTTGGTTCTGAAAGGTTAGGGTTTCTAAGCCTCATGTTTTCAGTAAGCTGAAGAACTTTGCAATTCCGCCACAACTTAGATCTTGTGATTAGTGCGTCCAGGATCTGTGGTTTCTTGGCTTTTGGAATAATTGGCAAGGTCTGTCGGAAATCGCCGCCTAGGACAACTGTTATACCCCCGAACTGTTTTGCTCTTGCTTCACTGTTGTTGGATGACATGATATCTCTAAGTGTGCGGTCAAGCGCTTCAAAGCAGTGCCTATGGTTCACAGGCGCTTCGTCCCATATAATCAGCGTTGTATGCTGTATCAGTTCAGCCAAGGGTGTGGTTTTATCTATTCCACACGTAGAGTGAGGTTGGATTTCCAGAGGAAGGTTGAAACGTGAATGCGGTGTTCTACCTCCTGGGAGTAACAGCGCTGCTATTCCTGAGGATGCAACTGCCAATGCTATCTTGCCCTTGGTTCTGACACTATTGAGCAAAGTGTTCCACAGAAAAGTCTTGCCAGTGCCGCCAAATCCATATATGAAAAATGTGTGGCCTAAGTTATTTGAGATTGAATGTTGTATGAGATCATAGATATGTTTTTGTTCTGTGTTGAGCTGGCCGATGCACTGTTCCATTTCAGTGGTTGTATGGACTGTAGTGTAGGACAATTCTTCTAGTATCAATCTGTTTGTAAGTATGCCTGAACAATTTTCAGCTTGCTGAGGCAAATTGAATTTTTCTAGCTTGTATCCTTTATCTTTAAGTAGCCTTTCCAGTTCATGTAGTACACGTGATCTGATATGTGCCTGTATATTTTCATCAACTGTATGTGGAGTTAGCTGTTTTGCACGGTACAATATGTCTTCCCCCATTTTTTGCACATATTCATCAAATAACTTGAGGGGGTCTTTGATTTTGCAGTAAATTAACAATGTGACAAATAATTGTCGTAGCTGATTTGGAAATGCCCATTGTGATGCATCAGACATGGCTTGGAACCACTCCTGGTCATCGCCAAGTAAGCCTAATGCCTCACATGCAGCACGGAATGTTGGGTGTTGATGGCCCGCAACTTTCCGTATTTCAGAGAAGGATTGTGGTCCTTTTACTATGTGGAGTAACATTCGAAGGTAGAATCTCTCCCCTTGATTGGGAGCAACATTAGCTAGGCGGCCAACTTTGGGACGATTGTTGTGACGTCCAGCCCAAAATTTACCATTTTGATGCCATGTCCAATGTTCAGGGAATTCCACATAGGTGTGTTGCCGAGCTTGTGGGTAATTTTTGTTTGCATCTAACCATGCTGTAAGCTTAGTGATGAGCTTAGATGTATCGTTGATTATTTCATCAAGATAGTCATCTTCTGTGTAAATTACACCATTCTGTAGAGGAAGGTGGACAGGAAGCCGTTCCACAGCCGGATTGGTGTAGTGTATGTCAAACTGTAGTAGTCGCCATGCAGCATCATTGGGTGTCACACATCTGCATTCCAGGTATTCTTTGATCTCATTAAATGGCTCAGCGGCATTGTCAGACATTCCTCTCTTTCTCTGTACAATAGCTTTAGCATGATCGGGACCCTTGTTTGTATACTTGAACAGGTATTTCTCCATTCCATTACGGTTGACACTCTCAACATTTATATGGGCTTGGTATTTGACCAATAGATCTACATTATGTGGAACCACAAATGTGTTGTCGATTTGAACTCCATTTTTGCGGGTAGTGATGGCATTGTTTGGGCGAGCATACTTGATGTACTTGTCAGGCACCATCTCTGTGTGTTCACTGAATTCTTTTGGGTAGAATTTGCCACACTTGCCATTGTTCATGCAGGGAGAGGAGGGATGTAGAGCCCCGCATGGTCCATGAATCATGAATTTGGTTACCGCCTCGAAACCTGTGGGGTCAGTAATTGGATCTGGAAGTTGGGCTGATATGAAGGTATCTATACGATCAACATCAAGAGGTTTTTCCTTTTTGAGCCATACTATTAGGTGAACATGAGGGAGGCCTCTTTTCTGGAACTCAATTGTATATACAACTGTAGAAAATGAAAAGGTAGTATGGATTAGGGTCTCTTGTATTTTAATTGCAATTTATTTCATGTTGAGTAGGCTGATAGTGTTATGTGTAGTTTAGGAGGATAAGCTGTAGGGTAATTACCTGCAAGGGTAGGTCCAAAAAAACCATCCTTCTCTATATCATTTAGTAGAGCTTTAAGCTTCATGTGGAAGACTCGGTTGACAATATCTGCTCTGCCTGAAGACTGCTGGTCTGGTCTGAATGATAAGGCCTCATCAATTTCTAGCCACAAAGCGTTGCATGTGAAGGTGATGAATAAATCCGGGCATCCAAATCTACGACAGATTGCAACAGAGTCTTGATAGTTTTGGTAGTAGTACCTTGGGCTTCCTGTAAATGAACCTGGTAAGAAGACTGCTTGGCCAGTGTCGGAGGCATGAGCGATGCCACTATTAACAGCATCAACCAAAGCCTTATATGAACTTGATCTATATTTCTTCTGGAAAGTGGCTTTTCTAAAATGTCTAAGCCGATCATCTTCAACACTACAGTAGGCATCCACGATATAAGCCTGTGTCAGTCTGCCACAACGAAGAGGGGTATTGTAATCATTGTCTCTATCATGCAGCCGATATGAGTAGTATTCTGCCATGGTGACTTTCTTCCGTTTTAGGTTGTTCGAGCAACGACTTGGAACATAGTACAACTCACCATGAAATCCATCTTCTCCGTATGGAAATAACAATGGAAATTGCATAGACATGAATTTGCAATGCGTTTCGCTAACTCTTTGAAGCTGAGATGAGTGATCTTGCACTATTAAGTCTCTGCCATTCTCGGTGTTGCCTAAACCATCGACAACCAAACCAACAACCTCCGATGCAATTGGGTCGCTGTAGATGCTGCCGTGTTGTTGAGGGGTTGAATATAACCTGACTGAGTAACGGTCCTCGATCTGGTCTTCTTCTCTGTTTGCAGGTAGTCTGTCACGGGCTGTCCGGAATACTTGCACAATGGGGTTGTGTGTATCAAGCATAGTTACTAAATCGGCAGTGATATTTTCATTTGGATGGAAGTCTCTGTCCTGGCTTTCTGCAACAGCAACACGATTTTTTACTTCATTTGCGGTGTCGAAGATATATAGCTGGCAAAATTGTGGTCTATTTCAATTTTCCATGATCTGGGAGTAATGTACCAATTCGATGGCAAAGTTGGCCACTTATTTTGAAGACATAAGGGCCGTGACCATCATTGATATCATCTATGATTTTAACTCCCATGGATGTCATGGCAAACATAGAGTTGTATCGCCTTATATTGTCAAAGAAGTGCCTTGACAGTGAGGGTGATTCTTTCTCTATAAGCCTTAGCATAGGCTGTGGAGGTGTACTGTACGAAGGTAGGGATATGCTCCCTCCTCTGCAACATTTGTTGTATGATGGAATAGTAGACCCGTTTTCGCTACGAACACGCTCCTAAAGCCAGAAGCGAGCACAGCAGTGTTGGCACGTGCATGTAGGTCCCCCCAAATAAAGTGGAGTGAAGATGGTGCCTATATGCAATGATTTCAAGAGAATGTGGGCATAGTTAGCAGTAGTGTTATGTACCTGAAGGTGGCGGAGACTTGCAACCTTTTTTTTGGGTGTCTGATTATTAAATTGCATGTCCTATATGAACGTCTTAGCTGGACATTGAACTAATGTTAACAGTATGACATTTGAATGATAACTGGATGAGCTTGGAATAGAATGTATATAGAAACTTAAGGGGTGTGGAGACTTAGGGAGTGTTTGGCATGGCTCCAACTCCATGTGGAGCAGCTCTGCTCCAAAACTCCAGGTGGAGCTAGCTCCAAGCGGAGTTGGAGTTGTGAAAATGAGGTGTTTGGCTGCCAGCTCCAAAAATGAGATGCAACACAATTCAACGACATGTGGACCCACCTCATCAGCCTCACATCTCTCCTTCCTCCGTTCCTATGTTCCTCACGTCGCAGGGCCAAGAGACGCGGCGGCGGGTGGAGGGAGCTATGCCGGCGGGCGTCGGGGGAGGTCTGCCGACGGGAAGAGGCGGGCGGGCGTCGGGGGAGGTATGCCAACAGGAAGAGGCCGGCGGGCGTTGGGGGAGGGAGGCCCGCGAATGGCTGAGGCGAGCAGCTGGTTGGGGATGATGGCGCCAGGCGGAGGTGCGGCGCTGGCCGGACTGGGCTCTCGCGAGGAGGCAGTGGTGGCCCTTGAGGCCGCGACTCCCGGAGAGCAGGCAGCGGCGGCCCTTGGGGCCGCGACCCTCGGTGGGCTGCGGCCTTCCCCTTCTTCCCGAGGATGGCGAGGGGGACGGCATGGATCTCGGCGAGCAAGGGGAAGGAGGCGTGGGTGAGGGGAGAGAGATCCTAGGGGCCGGCGGGGGGAGGGATTCGAGAGGCCGGCGGGGAGGGACTGACTGGTCACGGTTCACGGGTGAGTCCGTGAAGTGCCTGCGAATAGAATGAAAAAAAACGGTTTGTTTCTGTGTAATGGATGGCATTGCGGGTAATTTCTACCGAACTCTAAGTCCAGGTCTGTTTTCAAGATTTGTGGAGCTGGGAAAGAGGTGCTCCAAAACTCCAACCTCATTTGTACTATAGCTCCAGAGTTTTGGAGCTCCTTGGAGTTTTGGAGCTGGGGTGTTTGGCTAGCTCCGGTCAGCTCCAGCCTGGAGTTCGGCTCCAGAGCCATGCCAAACACCCTGTTAGGTAGATGTCGATCACGTTTGAGTGTGTGCTGATTTTGGAGTGATGCATTTGCATTGTGCCTGCCAGCAAGGAACGGATCACGACAGCGTCGTCTGCGTAAGAAAGGGTCTGAACTCTCTGAAAACCGGGAGGGATCAGTTTCATTGTTTCCAGACGTAGCAGCTAATGTAGACTGATTGTCCACTGAAGAGGCAAGCAATGGATCACGACGGCGTATAGTACGAAGGTGAGGTTCGCTATGTTGTGGAGATCGAGATGTGCCGGTTGCATTGTTTTCGGAATTAGCATGAGGCTGACATCTCCGACGTCGTTTAGTGTTGCACTGATCGCTGTGGCTAGGAACGTCGGCCTGTGCAACTGCAGAAACATAGTAGAAAAGGTTTTGAGAAGCCAAACGTACATTAGAATGTCTGATCATGGGATGCACGAAATTAATAGGTTTAGTTACATGACTGTTCATGGTAAAATGTAGGTAGGAAGGGAATTTAGAATGCTTGATCATGTGAGACTTTAGGTGGGAAGAAAAATTACGCTGATTGGGATTGTTCTGTTGTAGGAGTTGTCGACTGCGTCTTGTGTCCATGGCATCCTTTTGGATTTGACTTTGGATCCTGACAAACAATGAAAGAGATGTTATTGTGAAGAAGTGATTGCAGAGTTTAATTAGTTTGCACTGAGGGGATGGTGCAATATGTTATGAGTGGGAACTTTTTTTTTTGGTCTGTAAAGTAAGTTTTTTTTTTATTATTTTGTGCCGGAAAACAATGTTGTGAATGGAAGATTAAATTTAACAATTCAATAAAACAACGCAAAAATATAGGCAGATATAAACAAAACTCAAATGTGGGTCATGTTTGATATAGATAAGTATTCTTGTCCTTCCAAACGATAACTTATTCTAATCTTCTTGATACTGGAAGGCACCTAAGTTGGAGCGAGATAATTTCAAACTTCAAGCCGGTGCACTGAAATATATTTGATGGAAAGTATGATAATACTACAGAAGTAATAGAATGTTCATGGAGTTTTTTTTTTGCCCTTAAACCTTTGAATAATCTGTGTGGGCCATTGCGTAATCTGATTGAAGAAGGGGATTGCTTAATCTATTTGAAGAAGGGGTCATCGTGGTGTGTACCTGATGGGTAATCCTCGATGCGCGTAATGTAGGATGCGTCAGCGACGACAGCGGCGGCTGGGTAGATATAGATGTTAAGGGGAATCTATAAGTATTTGCATTCGTTGTTTAGCCGCTTGTAAGCCTTGGGAGTTAAGCTGAAGCCTTTTGGGTATTCTGTCGAGCACCTTAATGGCATAGAACACCAACAACAAACTCTTATGTATTCATTTTGGCACTTCAGCAAACACCTAGAAGACAGATGTACTACAACAGAGGAACGTGGATTCAGATAATTATGAGACTCAAAAGCACTTTCCGTGCTGTAGGATGCGTGAGATAAACAAAACTCAAATGTTTGATACCTGATGGGTAATCGTTGATGCGGCTAATGTAGGATGCGTCGGCGACGACAGCGGTGGCTGGGCCGACGGGAGCGGCGCAGCTTCGGTGGCGGCGTCCCGGTGGGTTGTGACGGCGGGTGCCTGCGGCCTGCGACGGCGGGTGACGGGACTGGAAGGGGAGCGGCGGCGGCGGGCGCGGCAGTGGCGGCTTCGGTTGCGGCGTGCCGTCGGCCTGCGACGGCGGCTGACGGGACTGGAAGTGGAGCGGCGGCGTCGGGCGCGATTGCGGCGGTGGCCGACGTGGAGACTGCCACTGGGATGGAGTTGGTGACGGCGGAGCTGGGTGATGTCGCCCGAGTGGAGATGGACGGGTGTTCCGAGGTTTCCGTCTTGAGGAATGGTCGGAGCGGACAGAGGTTTGGGGATGGTTCGTGAGTCTGAGACGTGGAGGGCAGGGATGTGCTGCCTTGCTGATCCTACGGTCTGCATTGTGCACTGTTGCGGTAACAGGGTTTTGTGAGAAGTTTTGGTTGCGTACTGTACTGGGAACAGGGTTTTGTGTCCTTGGCGGAAGGGTCGGGGGTGCACGAAATTAATAGGGTTAGTTAGATTTTCGCATGATTCCAAGTCTGAAAAATTGAGAGAGTTGAGCTACGAAGTTGAGCAGCTTTTCCATTCAAACCAAAAAAATTAATGTTTGGAGTAGGAGTTGGAAATTCTTTGATATGCTCTAAGCACTATATGCATGTTGCTTCCCAACCTAGGAAACTCATCCAACCGTGGTGGCATGTGGCATGTGTCCTAGGCATTCAAGATCTATTTAGTGGTGTCCTAGATAGTTTGCTTATCAAAAAAATGTTGCCCGGCATTTGTTTGGAAAGTTAATGCTTTTTGTGAGGCAAACTCAAAGAAAGTGTGTTTGGTTTGAAGCACCTTTAGACAAATTTTACCTTAGTTACATCTGTTGTATCAATACTCACTAGTCTCTAAAGCTAAATGCGTATTTTAGGTATCTAATAGGGAGTACACGTCCTGGCAAGTTGGAGGGCCACTAGTATGTTTTTTTTTACTCTACAACATAAGAGCATCCGCAGTGGAAGCTATATACATATGGATCATCTTAGAACTAGCTAGAATCCAAAGAAGTATGTTAGGCATCTTCGTCCAACTGACCGCCCCAATCGAGGGCTCTGGTTTCGGATCACCAACCTCTACAGAACTGTTGGCCACCTGGAGGGACGTGACCTGGACCGTCATCCTGGAAGGTCCGCTACCATCGCTCGGCACCGAGCCCCCAGTCGTTCCAGGTAGGGCATCCCCAAAGCCGATGACGCCATCCCCAGAGCCCACAACGCCAGTGGCCAGCGCACACCTGCAGCCTTCGCCTGCCTCATGGACCACGGTCCTAGAGAGCCCGCTACGGCCCTTGGGGCCACACTGGGAGGAGCTTCTTCGGGACCTTTCTCGCCACCTCTAAAGCTGGAGATGCACAAGAGCTGGGGGTGACTGAGCCGGCACTAGCGGAGGTGTCGGGCGATCCGATGTGCCCAGCGCGACTCAGCGGCCGCGATCGGTGAGCGGGGCGGGGAGCACCGTGACATGGCCCGCGACCATGGTGGACGTTGGCTCACGAAGGCATGCTAGCTCCGATAGCGGCCGACCCCGGCCGCCCGTCGGCGTCGGGGCTGCCGGGTGTGAGGGAGAGGTTGCGCCACATGGGCAAGTGGTCGAGATCCCCGTGTTGGCGGGACCGCCACCCGGAATGTGGCGCGCTGGACAATGACAACGGGTGGTGCTCGCCACCGCCGGGGTTTCCTGTGCCTGCACACAAGGATGTCGGGTTGGACCGGGACGCGTCGCGTGATGGCGACGATGTTGCAGCGCTCAGCGGACGCAATGAAGGATTCGCCCAACAGGTGCTCAAGGAGGCCGCCACACCCTGCTGCAGACGCCCGCAACACCCCCCTTGTGGACCAAGGTCTCGACCACTTGTCCGGGCTCCCTCTCGGGAGCGCGAGCATAGCGGCACAACCGCCGCGAACGTCCGGTCACCAGGGCGAGGGGAAGCCCTTATCTTACAACGGCCGCCGGCTTCATGGGAAAATGACGGCGGAGGCCAAGCTGGGGTACGAAGCCATGTCCGGCGGTGACCCGGCTGATGTGGACTTCGAGTCGTTACGACAGCTCTTCCCCGACCTCGCACGCCCTTGGCAGTCCAGTGGGCAACGCGGCTCCCGCGCATGAGCGCCACCGCCGATCCACGGATCCATGCCGGTACGCGCAATCTAGGTTGTCTAAATCCGTGAGTAATCCGCTTAGGAGAAAAGGTTTGGGAGTGGCGCATAATGTAATATCCTAACTCACAGGAACGTGCGAAAGTGTGACAACCCGAAAGCACGGAAGTAAAAACTTCTTCTCTTAAATACAAAAATGCGTAGAGAAAAAAAAAAGCATCTTCGTCCATGCGTGATGTGTAGTGCACGCTCCAGTCGCATGGACACAGTGGCATAGCAAAGAGTGTTTGGAGATCGAGGAAGCTACACCGCACATCTACACGTTGCTAACGAAACAACTGTCAGCGTCTTCCTCGGACCTTTCTTTCTCTCCTTCCCACACTCTCATCTCTCTCCTTCTGGCCACATATCCTCTCCAAGAACACAAAACCATCAGCAAATCGAAGTTCCGATCCGACCAAGAATCGCCGGTTGATCAACCACATAGGAATAAAATGCCGTCATGATCCGTGCGCATGCGTCCCCCTTCGATCTGATTCTCGGCGCCGATCCTTGCATCTCCTAATAAAATGTGGCCGACGGACCCAGAGTATGGCCTCTCCCCCAAGAACACCATCGGCATCGATGTGTACAACCCTGCACCGGTGAGTCACCTCCGATCCTCACCCTTCACTACATTGCGCAACAATTTGTTATCTTTTATCTGTCGTCGTTTAATAAGTAATTGACTGCAGATTTTACAAATGAAATTTCATGTCCGTTTTTGTCTGACCGTAGATTAATTACTGAATTTTCCATAATTGATCATTGGAGCGATTGTATATACGCACTGCATATATATAGGAATGTTTTTTGTTCGTAATTGCATACGTCAAACGATTTTTCTTTGTTAAATTCGGTTTTGGAAAATGGAGTGATATGCCTGATGGTTGAGAGGTTGAAGGAGAACATTGACATGAAGAGTTTTGAACTATCTTGCTTTTCCGCCATTGATTGCTAACAAACCCTACCTAAAGATAGGTGGCGACTGAGTCAGCCACTATGGAGAACTCAAAATGAAATTAATGAATACACGAGCATGCATGTACACTGCTCGATCACTCAACTAATTAAATCTTAGTACTAATGCACTCATGAATGATGACGGATAGATATATATGTGATTAACTGATAAATGCATTCAGCTGCACTGGACGAGCCTCCTGGTGCTGGCGTACCAGAGCTGCGGCGTGGTGTACGGCGACCTGAGCACGTCGCCGCTGTACGTGTTCAAGGGCACCTTCTCGGGCTCGTTGCACCGGTTCCTGGACGAGGAGACGGTGTTCGGCGTCTTCTCGGTGGTGTTCTGGACCATCACGCTCATCCCGCTCCTCAAGTACGTGATGATCGTCCTCGGCGCCGACGACAACGGCGAAGGCGGCACGTTCGCGCTCTACTCGCTGCTGGTGCGGCACGCTAAGTTCAGCCTGATGCCCAACCAGCAGGCCGCCGACGAGGAGCTGTCGGCGTACTACAGGCCCGGGTACAAGACGGAGGAGACGCCCATCCTCAGGGCGCTCAGGAACTTCCTCGAGAAGCACAAGAAGTCGCGCACGTGCCTGCTCCTCATGGTCCTCTTCGGCGCATCGCTCGTCATCGGCGACGGCGTCCTCACGCCGGCGATGTCAGGTATATATCGATCGTGTGCGCTTCAACCTCTCATCGTTGGTCTGATGCATTTCGATTTGATGCATGGTGTCCCAGTGCTGTCGTCCTTCTCTGGTCTCCAGGTCCATTCCAGTTCGTTAACACACGGTACGTAATTAACCGGACGCTGATATGCATATGATCGAGATACATATATGCATCATCATGATTGACAGGTGAGGTGGTGCTGCTGTCGTGCATCGTGCTGGTGTGCCTCTTCACCCTGCAGCACTGGGGACGCGCCGCGTGGCCTTCCTGTTCGCGCCCGTCGTCGTCCTCTGGCTGCTCTTGCTGGCGGCGCTCGGCATCTACAACATCGCCGTGTGGAACCCGAGGGTCCTGCGCGCGCTCTCGCCCTTGTACGTCGTCAGGTTCTTCCAGCGCACCGGCAAGGACGGCTGGATCTCGCTCGGAGGGGTGCTGCTCTCCATGACCGGCACAGAGGCTATGTATGCAGATCTTGGCCACTTCACTGCAGCGTCCATAAGGGTGGGCATTCTTTGTTTTGTCATTTACATTTATATATGCACATGTTATCATTCGTCGCTTGTTGCATTGTGACGTACGTGTGTGTGGATGCTAAATTGTTTCAACAGGTCGCTTTCGTGGGCCTCATCTACCCGTGCCTGGTGCTGCAGTACATGGGGCAGGCGGCCTTCCTGTCCAAATCTCCCGACTGCAACATCCACTTCATCTTCTTCGAGTCCATCCCTCGTATGTCCAAATCCTTCCTTGTTCCGCCGGTAAACATGCATTTCATGGATGATCGATGCATGATCCGCATGCAGGCCCCGTCTTCTGGCCTGTGCTGGTCATCGCGACGCTGGCGGCGATCGTGGGCAGCCAGGCGGTGATCTCGGCCACCTTCTCCATCGTCCGGCAGTGCACCGCGCTGGGCTGCTTCCCGCGCGTCAAGATCGTGCACACCTCCAACCGCATCCACGGGCAGATCTACAGCCCCGAGATCAACTGGATCCTCATGCTCATCTGCCTCGCCGTCACCGTCGGTTTCCGCGACACCGACCTTATCGGCAACGCCTACGGGATGGCGTGCGCGGGTGTCATGGTGGTCACCACGCTCCTCATGGCGCTCGTCATGGTCTTCGTGTGGCAGCAGGGCTTCATCATCACCACCATGTTCCTGCTGGCCTTCGGCTCCGTCGAGTGCGTCTACCTGTCCGCGGCGCTCATGAAGGTGCCCCAGGGCGGCTGGCTGCCGCTCGCGCTCTCGCTGGTGGTGGTGGCCGTCATGTACGTGTGGCACTACGGCACGCGGCGCAGGCACCTCTTCGACGTCCAGAACAAGGTGTCGCTCAAGTGGCTGCACGCGCTGGGCCCCAGCCTCGGCATCGTGCGCGTCCCCGGCATCGGCCTCATCTACTCGGAGCTCGCCACCGGCGTGCCCGCCATCTTCTCGCACTTCGTCACCAACCTGCCGGCGTTCCACCAGGTGCTGGTCTTCGTCTGCGTCAAGGCCGTGCCCATCCCGCACGTCCGCTGCTACGAGCGCCACCTCATCGGGCGCATCGGCCCGCGCGAGTTCCGCATGTACCGCTGCGTCATCAGGCACGGCTACAAGGACGTCCCCGGCGACGACAACGACTTCGAGAACGACCTCGTCGTCCGACTGGCCGAGTTCGTGCACATGGAGGCCGCCGAGGACTCTCGCAACAGCGACGCCTCCGTCGAGGGCGCATGGCCGTCGTCAACCGCCCCTTCGACCTGTCCCGGACGGGCCTGCTCATGCGGGCGCCGCTCCCCAACCCGGACGACAGCATCGTCGTGCGCGCGGCCACCGCGGCCGCCCCCAGCACCACCACCGCTGACAGCAGCAAGACGGAGACGATCCAGTCGCTGCAGACCATGTACGAGGCCGAGTCGCCGGGGTTCGCCATCCGGCGGGCCATCCGGTTCGAGATCGACGACTCCACGAGCGAGAGCATGGACCCGGCGGTGAAGGAGGAGCTCTGCGCGCTCGTGGAGGCCAAGCACCACGGCGTCGCCTACATCATGGGACACTCCTACATCAAGGCGAGGAAGAGCTCGTCGATCATCAAGAAGCTGGCCATCGACGTGGCCTACACCTTCCTTCGCAAGAACTGCAGGGGACCTGCCGTGGCGCTCAACATTCCGCACATCAGCCTCATCGAGGTTGGCATGATCTACTACGTCTAGCCCAGCAACTTAATTTTATTCAGTGTGAATAAACTAGGTTTGAGAATGCTTGATTAACTCTCCACAACGTAGGATGATCGATCGGTTGTACTCTGGATCACATCGATTATATTCTTCAGTGTGAATAAACAGAACATCGTATCAAGGCAATTTTCTCACACAAATCAAAGTCACCATTGTGGGATTCCACAGAGACAATGCAAGGCTCTCAAGTCTCAACAATGTCTCTCAAGATTTACTGGCCTTCTTATCTGAAGATTTCCATATTGGTTGTCTCCCACTTCACAGGCTAAATTTTGGAACTATCACCTTGCTAGCAAATTGAATAATATAGACCAATCAATTTGCTAAACGTAACTTTCAATTTTTTTACAAAAGCAGCCACCAATATGTTGCTTTAGTTGCACAAAAAATAATTAAACCCTTGCAAACTGATTTCCTTTCTGGAAGAATATTATGAAAGGAGCCATTATTCTTCATAAAACAATAAGTACATGAGATTCACATGAAAATCAAGATGGTTTAATTTTAAAATTTATTTTGAGAGTTTATATATGATGAAGTTAAATAGGATTTCCTTCAATGAACCTTAAGAATGAAACAGATTTTCGCTAACCTTCTTCGTAGCTGGATACAAACCTTTGTTCACGGAGGCAATCTTAATTGATACACCTAGCGCTCGGGACGTTCTATGGTGCACGGCCCATCGGACAGTCCTCCTCAACCTACCTCATCGAAGCCGCCACAGTCATCCTTGACTCCTGTGGGGTGCGGGGGCTAGGTCATTGGGCGGGGGGGATGCGTGAAGGCGCAAGGGAAGGAGGGGAGGGAGCACCAGCAAGTAGACGGCAGCGCGTGCAATCAGGACGAGATGGCGGGGAACACTTGGTAAAAGGCGGCGACACACACGAGCAGCACAAGATGGCGAAATGGAGCGAAGCAGATGGCGAGTCGAGCAACAGGAGCGAGTGGAGGAGCGAACGAGGAAGATGGAACCGGGTTGGTGGGGGAGGTCCTCACCGTGAGGACCTCCTCCCATTTTGTTCTAATCTCTATATTAAGAGATTAGAGCATGAATCCCAATCTCTATATTAATCATTCAACCCTAATCTCTATATTATAAGTTGAACCATAATCTCTATTTTAATTTTTGTACCCTAATCTGTATATTAAGCCCCTAAACCCTAAACCCTACACACTAAATTGAACCCTAATCTCTATATTAAGCCCCCAAACCCTAATCTATATTTTAAGTCTTATACCCTAATCTCTATATTAAACCCTAAACCCTAATTTCTACATTCCCTAATCTCTATATTAAATTTTATACTCTAATCTCTCTATTTAGAGTAAAATGGGGGGAGGTCCTCACTCCCCCACACAATTTATTCCCGAGGAAGATGCCGAGTCGAGTAGAGAAGTGGAACGTGCGTCCGGCGGATAAGACGAGGGGAATAATTGCGGGCGGAGCGTACGAGGCCCACCAATGGGTCGGTCACCCTACGCGTGATTGGTAGGATGCTCCATTGAGAGCATTACCGAATCTTGATTGGTATAGTCCATGTTTTAAAAATATGTAAAGGTCTAAGGCATAGATCATGATATTAACAATACAAAATGAACATGAAATTATTACTTTACACTTTCCGGCAATTATTGGATCTGAAATTAACTTTGACAAGAGTAAAATCTTCTTCTTCATACAAGCTAAACATTGTGTGCAATTCTTAAAATTATTTGCCTGCAAAACTAGCACATATCCCTTTTCCAGTACCTGAATCTACCAATGCCTATAGGAAACTTAATAACAATGATGAGAAAGGAATTGAAAAAAAAATGTTGAGTTTGAAATAAATAATTGGGACGGAGACATGTGTTGACTAACTCCGTGATATCCATTGGCCTATGTTTATGTTGTCTTTTTTTTAGATACCTACACAGAGGTTTTCAAGAAAACTGAGTACTATGGATTGATTTCTATACCAAGGAATTAGATTCTTCTGTCAATACTAAGGAAAAATGTATTTTCTTGTCCATATTTTAAATTTTCTTACCCCATTTTTCTGATCTCCTCAAAGACAAAATATATAGATTTGCGTTTCCATATTTTTCTGCTCTCCTCGTTAACATGCTTGGAATCAACTGCACTGTTTCTGCTTTTCTCGTTTACATGCTTCCGAACAACTACACTGATCTCGGTAAATTTTGTACGCGACCCTTATCTGCCCAACCAATACAGGCATGGATCCTCCAGTGGTCCAAAGAGCATTCTTCATTGATTCAAAATTTATCCATGGTACTGTACGATAATGTCAAAGAGAAAAAAAAACCAAACGGTGGAGCACCCGATTCGATATTACCATATAACGAAAGAGCCAACCAATTCATAAAGAGCATTTAACAATTCCACTGTATCAATCAAACTAAACGCTAATGCAACCTGCTAAAGGCCCTGAACAAAACCAACTAATGCTACTGAAACCTGCAAGGCCGTGAATACACTAACTAATAATGCTACTGAACCCTGCTCAAGCCCCTGAATACACCCAGATTAGAAAATTCTATGCTTCTAATCAAGAAAAAGAGGCACGAAGAATGTGCAAGTGGCAACGCGTGTGAGGCTTGCAGCAGTTAGCAAGTCCATCGCCAAAATCAAGCCAAGTATCGATATGAGTTCGGCGCGTCTTTATCGCGTTCCAGGTATTCTCTGGTGATAAGGTCCTCAATCCTTTTCTTGATCATTTTGATATCAGGCTGCAGCAGGGAGAACCCAGCGTCAATATATATCATAATATTGTCTCCAGAAGAAAAAGATCACCGTATAGTATGGAATTATTAATGATGACACACACAAACACAACACAGAAGAAACAGTCCACCCAAGTCTGACAGGGACAAAATGGTAGCGATACGTACCTTGAACATGCTGCTGAGCTGTTGCACAGATTCCGCAACGAGATTCTGGTGGGTCATGATCTTGCGGCTCTTCATAACACGTACTAGTGCTGCGTCAATTGCATACCTCCTGTCATTGTTAACATCTTCGATTACCTTTTTCTTCTCGTCAGATGGAGGAATTGGAGATTCGTGTCAGCTAATGGTGTCTACTCAGCGTCGTCGGCTTATCGTGCATTCTTCTATGGCGCTGTGTCCGTGCCCGGCGCGAAGGAGCTCTGGCGCACCAGGGCGCCGGACCGGGTGCGCTTTTTCTTCTGGCTAGTTCTACACCGTCGGCTGTGGACGGCAGAGCGGAGATACAGGCATGGCTTACAGGACGACGATGCGTGCGCGCTGTGCGGACAGGAGCCGGAGACGTGCGCCCACCTATTCCTCGGCTGCGTTGTCACCAGACAGCTCTGGTTCTTGCTGTTGTCTCCGGTTGGCATGCAAAGTTTGGTGCCGCAACGGGAGATGGACATTGCGGAATGGTGGTTACAGCAAAGGCGACGTCTAGATAAGGAGTGCCGTAAGGTGTTCGACACCTTCTTGCTGCTGGTCTCTGTTACTACTGCTACATATGTGGTGCCACAGCAGGAAGCCCCAAAGGAGGCCGAGCCCAGTACAAGGCCCAGGTCGGCGCGGCCCGTCAAGAAGAATACGAAGTATGTAGGAGAGGATTGGGTTTGAGAGGCACTTGCATGTGCCAAGTTGAGGCTGAGCCTCTGTATTACTTAAGCAAGAGAGTCTGCTAGTTACAGCATCTATCATGTATCGACATATTGAATTCCTAAATACAATTCATCTGTTCGTCGTCTCGTGCTATTCCTGCTTCCTCGCCTCTGTTCCCCTTCTTCCTCCTCTGATTCCTGCAAAACTCTATCCCCTACCCTAACAAGTGGTATTCAGAGCCAGCGGTCTTTGGATCGCCACCTCTCCTCTTCCCCAAATTCCGTGTTCCTGCTGTATCCCATCGATCGCTGGTACTCAATCGGAGAAGGTCGGGTTGAGATTGAATTCGAGGTCTGTGGACTGCAGCTCGTGTTCGATTTCTGTGATTCCTCTCGAGTCGCGGGTTGGTGGAAGCTAGGTCACCGGATCCCCAAACTACACCCCATCACCACTACACCCGCCACCAGCGTGCTCGAGGAGCCATGGATCCGAATCAGAAGCTCTTGCTCGATGAGATCCGTTCTTCGTTCGCCGATGTCAACAAACGATTCGACAGTCTCGAGTCTCAGTTGAAGTCATCGACGGCCGAATCATCCACCCGCCTCGACTCCTCGAGACCGCCCGCCCGGTGTTTGAGGAAAAGCACAAGGCCATGAAGACCAAGGTGGATGGCCTGTGCACGGATGTTGGCAAGCTCTCGTCTCATGAAGCTCGAGGTCGGCAAAATTTCAAGGTACATGGAGCGCTCGATGGTGGATGGGCCTTCCCAAGGCCACAGGGTGTTCGCGACCATGCCTGGCCGGCAAGTCTCGCGTCCGCTCCGTCGTCGCCTCGCGAGCCTTCTTCATCCTCAAGCCGGCGACGCCCGCGAAGAAGTCCGCGGCGACCTCGCCCAGACATTCGGCCCGCGTCGACTTCGAGCCGTCCCGCGCCCATCTGCGGGAACCACGGCCGACCCGCCCTCACGGGCACCACGCCGAGCAAGGTGGCCGGGTGGTTACCACCCAGTTGCCACCATCACCTCATGGTATGTCACCCCGTCATACATCTCAGTATCATCCCCTACCTATACCTCCTCCACGCCCACCGCCAACCTTCCATCATACCAACCACTGGGAGTCAGGGTACCAGGGCGGTCACGGGGGTGGCAATCCTGGCAGGTTACCCAAGTTTGATTTTCCCCGTTTCGATGGGGATCATCCTAAACTTTGGATTAAGCAAGCCGAGCATTACTTTAAGTTGTATCGTGTTGAGTCTGATGTTTGGGTGGATTCAGCAACCATGCATTTCTCTGACAAAGCCAAACGTTGGTTGTCGTCTATTGAGGATCAGATTGATCGCATGCCATGGGCCGATTTCTGTGCTAAGCTGTTGCTGCGATTTGCACGTGATGAACATGAAATGTTGCTGCGCCGGTTCTTCCAGATTTCTCAGTCTGGGCCGGTTGATGACTACATAGAACAGGTTGTGGGGTTAGTTGATGATCTTCTGACCTATGGCGCCACCCAGACCCTTTATACTATGTACAACGTTTCATTGATGGGCTCAAAGATGAACTTAAAGCCGCCGTGTACATGCATCGTCCTTCTTCGCTCGATACTGCTTGCATTTTGGCTCAATTGCAGGAGGCGAACGCCGGGATGGCTCCGAAGACTGCTCGTCGATGGAATACGACGAATCGGCCATCTTGGAATGGGCGAGCGGCGGCTCTTCCACCACTGCTCGTGCACTTGATGCCGCAAGCGTGCGGGTGGGTTTCGATGGCAAATGTTGAGGACAAATACCGTGCTCTTCGCGCTTCTCGTCGGGCGCAGGGTCTCTGTGTTCGCTGTGGTGCTAAATGGAGCCGCGAACACAAATGTCTTTGGCCGTCTTGATTACCGTTCTTCAGGAACTGCTTGACATTTTTCCTGAAGAAGATGACAGTGCCGATCTCTCTGAGCCACCTCCAGATTCTCAGATTATGATGCATTTGTCCGTGGCAGCTTCAGTTGGGACTGTTTCACCCAAGACATTCTCTATTGCTGGCATGATTCAGGGTCGACACATTGCTATTCTGCTAGACTCGGGGAGTACCCACACCTTTATCAGTACTTCTCTGGCTTCAGAGTTACAAGGGGTGTCAGTACTCAGTCCTCCTGTGTCAGTACAAGTGGCCAATGGGGCAGTTCTGTCTTGCTCTTCTTTTATTCCTCAAGCTGTTTGGAGTTCTCAAGGTTATGAATTTGCAACTAACCTGAAGATTTTGCCTCTTACAACTCATGACATGATTCTGGGTCTCGACTGGCTATCCAGTTTTAGCCCAATGTATGTTGATTGGGCTCGTCAGTGGATCTCTGTTCCTTACAATGGTACTATGGCTGTGTTGATGGGTGAAACAGCAGATTTACCAGTTGGCTCTGTAATTCAGTTGTCCATGATACAGGATGAAGATTCTGCTGCTCCAGTTGTTCAGGATATTCCCGATCTCCAAGTCCTTCTTACTGAATTCAGTGCTCTCTTTGACCCTCCAACAGGTCTGCCCCCAAAGCGTGCCTGTGATCATTCTATCCCACTAATTCCTGGGGCGCCGCCGGTGTTTGCCAGACCTTATCGATATGCACCAGTGCTGAAAACCGAGATCGAGAAGCAAGTGCAGGACATGCTCAAGCAGGGTATCATTCAGCCTAGTGCCAGTCCATTTGCCTCCCCTGTGCTACTTGTCAAGAAGAAGGACAATACTTGGCGTTTTTGTGTCGACTATCGACAACTTAACGCCGTCACCTCAAAAAGCAAGTATCCGATTGCTCGTGATCGGGAACTATTAGATGAGCTGTCCGGGGCTGCTTATTTTTCAACACTTGATCTTCAAGCGGGTTTCCATCAGATTCGTATGAAGGAAGGTGATGAGTACAAAACCGCTTTCCAAACTCACTGTGGGCAGTTCGAGTTCAGAGTCATGTCCTTCGGTCTTACTGGAGCACCCGGTACCTTTCAAGGCGCTATGAACACCACCCTTGCCAGTGGCCTGCGGAAATTCCTGTTGGTTTTCTTCGATGATATACTGGTATATAGTCGTACACTGACTGAGCATCTTGAGCATCTTAAGACAGTGTTTCAGTTGTTGGAAGCGGAAGGATGGAGACTCAAGCGTGCCAAGTGTTCTTTCGTTCGGACAAAGATTGCATACCTCGGCCATGTGATTTCAGCGAAGGTGTGGCCACCGACCCCTCAAGCTCTCTGCAATTGCCGTCCGGCCGCTCCTCGTTACGCCAAGGAACTTCGTTCGTTTTTGGGTCTTGCGGGCTACTACCGCCGCTTTGTGCGTCACTTCGGTGTGCTGGCCCGTCCCCTAAACGATTTGCTGAAGAAAAACACCCTGTTCATTTGGACCGCGGCTCATGCCTCTGCCTTTGAAGCCCTCAAGACGGCGCTCTGTCAGTCCCCGGTGCTTGCTTTGCCCGATTTTGACCGGCCATTTACAATTGAGACGGGCGCCCCAGATGCGGGTGTCGGGCGTATTGATGCAAGATGGCCATCCTCTCGCCTTCCTTAGCAAAGCGCTTGGCCCGAAATCCCGTGGCTTATCGACCTACGAGAAGGAATTCATGGCGATTTTGTTGGCGATTCAGCAATGGCGGCCCTATCTGCAGTTCCGTGAATTCACAATCCTCACGGATCAGCGCAGTTTGGCCCGGCTTGACGAGCAGCGTCTTCACACGCCATGGCAGCAACGGGTTTTCTCAAGTTGTTGGGACTGCATGCCGTATTCTCTATCGTTCGGAACATCGAACCGTCGCGGCGGATCGCTGTCTCGTCACCCTTCTCCTCCAGCGCAGTGCGCTGTACTCTCTTCGGCAGTACCATCTTGGCCAGCGTCGGTGGTCTCAAGTTACCAGGGGGACCAATACGCTACTGAGTTATTGCAGAAATTGTCCTTAAAGCCGGATGCGGTGCCCAATTATACTCTGAATCAGGGATTACTGCGGTATCATAATCGTATTTGGGTGGGTTCTGATATGGCATTAAGGCAACGTCTCATCACTGAGTTTCACTCAACTGCCTGGGCTGGTCACTCGGGCATTCCAGTCACATACAGCCGTTTGAAGCAATGTTTTGCCTGGACAGGTATGAAATCTGATGTGCAATCTTTCATTAGATCATGTACTATCTGTCAGCGAGGCCAAGTCACGATCGATCGAAGAGTCCCGGCTTGCTGCAGCCCCTGCCTGTTCCTGAGTCAGCATGGCAAGTAATATCTATGGATTTCATTACTGGGCTGCCTCTGTCTGATTCTTTCTCTTGCATTCTGGTGGTGGTTGACCTCTTCACTAAGTACAGTCACTTTATAGCTTTGCAACATCCTTATACAGCCCTGAGTGTTGCAACAACATTCATTCAGCAGGTATACCGGTACCATGGGCTTCCAAGTTCTATTGTGTCGGACAGGGACACAATTTTCACTTCTCTGCTCTGGTCCGAGTTGTTCAAACGTGCTGATGTCAATTTGTGTCGCAGTACCTCTTATCATCCCGAGTCTGACGGCCAGACCGAACGGGTGAACCAGTGTCTCGAGACATACCTGAGGTGTTTTGTTCATGCCTGCCCCAAGCATTGGCACAGATGGTTATCTTCAGCTGAGTACTGGTATAACACTGCTCCTCATACAGCTATTGGTCGATCTCCATTTGAGGCCCTTTATGGGTATCCACCTCGCTCTTTGGTACTTGATCCCTCGTTACCAGTTAACCCTGCACTTCTGCAATGGTCTGAGGGTCGACAGTGGATGGATGATCTCCTCAAGCAACACCTGAACCGCGCTAAGCTCCGAATGAAGAAGCAGGTCGACCAGAAGCGTTCAGAACGATCATTTGCTGTTGGTGATCTGGTATTCTTGAAATTGCAGCTGTATGTGCAGACGTCGTTAGCCCCTCGAGCTCATCAGAAGTTGGCATTCCGATTCTTTGGTCCCTACAAAGTGTTATCTAAGATTGGATCAGTGGCCTACAAACTTGACTTGCCGCCACATTCATCTATCCATCCTGTGTTTCATGTGTCCCAGTTGAAACAAGCGGTTGGCAACAAGCATCAGGTAACGCCATTGCTGCCTACTGACTTCGCTTTTCATCTAGCTCCAGAGCATGTCTTGGACACCCGGCTGGTAGCTCGTGGCTTGTCTCAAGTTAAACAGGTCTTGGTGAAGTGGAACAACCTACCGGCCTCTTTAGCTACTTGGGAAGATTATGTTGCTGTTCGTCAGGAGTTCCCGAAGTCAGCTGCTTGGGGTCAAGCAGATTCCCAAGGGGAGGGGATGTTACTACTGCTACATATGTGGTGCCACAGCAGGAAGCCCCAAAGGAGGCCGAGCCCAGTACAAGGCCCAGGTCGGCGCGGCCGTCAAGAAGAATACGAAGTATGTAGGAGAGGATTGGGTTTGAGAGGCACTTGCATGTGCCAAGTTGAGGCTGAGCCTCTGTATTACTTAAGCAAGAGAGTCTGCTAGTTACAGCATCTATCATGTATCGACATATTGAATTCCTAAATACAATTCATCTGTTCGTCGTCTCGTGCTATTCCTGCTTCCTCGCCTCTGTTCCCCTTCTTCCTCCTCTGATTCCTGCAAAACTCTATCCCCTACCCTAACAGTCTCGTGGGTAGTTTGGAAGCAGCGGAACGCCCGGGTGTTCAACAACTCGGCAGTGACGATTGCGTCCTTGGCTGATGCAGTTCGTTCGGATGCGGACGACTGGCTGGGTGCAGGCATTGTTACTCTTGCGCCTGTAGTTGCTATCTGGTCGCAGCATGGTTCCCAAATGTAATAGACGAAACTGGATTTGGTTTGGTAGGTTAGGCCGTTCGGGGAGCTGGTTCTCCCAGTGCTGCTCGTTTCTGTCGTTGAGCGTTTCTTTCTGCTTCTTTTAGTTTACTTTAGTTCCGTTTGTTTCCGGCTTTCGATGTCTGCTTGACATCGCTTGTATTTGTTTGCTTAGAGTTTCGACTCCTCTTAATGAAAAACGGGTGAATGGCCCGGTCGAGAAAAAAAAGATGGAGGAATTGGTATCTGCAATGTAAAAACCTTATTGTCATGTCCCTGAAGAAGTTAGCAACAGAGATCCAAAACAAAACCAGTTTGAACTACAAAATAGCACCTTTATCCTGCGCATCTTATCGGTAAATCTGTGGTTGAACTCAAAGACATCCTTTGGGGAAATTGTTCTGCTATTTGGCTCTTTGTTGAGAATCTTATACTTTGCACATGACAGTGAATGAAGCAGACGTGCAGTATCATCATCAGAAAGGTTTAATTGTGTCACGATCTCAGAGAAACTTAGTCTTTCAGACTCGTTGAATAGCAACAGGAGTGCAGCCTGACAAACAGATTGAGATAAGTAACATACAGTTATGGCATACGAAAAGTGTATGTATCAACTTCCATTATTTGAAACCTACCTGATGAGTTGCAACAATCAGGTCTATTTTTCGGGCTTTGAAATTCCCAACAACGGTGCAATTACCCATGGAATAAATCCAATTAAGCTTTCTTTTGTTCTTCGTGTTGGAATGATAAAATTGACTGAAAATCTCCACACATTTAACCTGAAATATGCAATGTTACGTTAGATCAGTACGTGTGTTATCACGGTACTGCAAACTTCAAATGATAACTAACTACTTCCTTCATTCCAAATTTGTCAAAATAGATTTATCCTAAGCCAATTTTTTCTAACTTTGACCAAGAAAAAAATACACCAAGCTCTATCATGATATTTCATGGAGAATTTATAGTAAAACTAATTGTAGATGTTGGTGCATTCTTCTATGAACTTAGTCAAAGCTATAGAAGTTTGACTTACGATTAAAGCCAAAATGACCTATAATTTATAATAGACGGAATAGTCAGCAATGCAACGCAGGGTGCAGAAGCAATGGATATACGTACCATCTCTGAAGGAAGGTTCATATCAGCACTTTTGTAAGATGGCCAGTATCCTGTTGTCAAGACCTGAACACTCAGGTCTACTCTAGGATTTAATTCTGGATTTGCGCTTATGTAATTTTCGAAGTCTGTGCGCTTATCTTTTGCAATTGTGATATCGGTGACCATGCCCTCCATTTTTGAAGTAAATTGCGCTCCATTATACTGTTTTAGCTTGGACAGCAAGGTTCGCTCTTGATCAGTATTGCCACTCCTATCAGAGATCAATCTCCTTGCTAGCTTTTTCCTGCGGTACATTTTGAGAGGGGAAAATGGTATTAGATGTCAAGCTTACCATCAACAAAATTTTAAAATAAGAGCTGATATCACACAAACCTATGAAACTCAGCAAAGAGGTCCTTATCGCTGATGAATGTGAGCAGCTTCACAACCTGACAATAGTTTAAAGGTTGAGAAAACAAGAGTGTAACTGCTGTGGATTCAGATAGTGTTGAAGTAACCATGCCTTATCAAGGTTCTCTTCAATTTCTTCGTCACCTTTTCTAAGAATACTGTCACAGTATGCTGCGAACAATTCAGCACTGTTGCAATCAGCAACAGTTTTATTGCAAATAACTTTAAAGGCATCCTCAAGTGCCTGAAACGGTATATAAGGTGAGGGAGATGACACTATCTTAGGTCCACTGATGAAAGAAATATCTGAACAAGCAAACCTTGTGAAATAGTGTATGGTTTTGGAAACAGTTGATGACATATGCGATGTATTTGTCGTGGTGATCTAAGATTTTCCGCACATAGTCCTTTAATAAGCTGCCAATTCGAGCCAACCAAAAAAAAAAAAAAACCTCCAGTACTTAGAAGCATGCAAGATCCATACCAGTTCCAGTGGACTCACTACATCTTTCTTCTCATTCTGCACATACGCATAGTCAAAAAAATAGGAGAATGTTTGATTCGTTAGAAAGATATTTTCAAAGCAGTTAGGAAAAAACAAATTGAAAAAGTCCACATTTAATTAGGGATTAAAAATTACTTCAACTAGAAAGCACGCTAAAGACTGAGAAGAGAAAAATAAAATGACTCCTTCCAAAAGCATTAACTTACAAATTGATAAATTTTAAACTGACCACATAGCATTTAATTAGCAAAAGAAAGATTATTCTCTCTCCACTTGTTTAAAAATGGTTATATAATAGGCACAGTGTTTTTAAGCAACAGCCAATTGTCTTTTTTATGTCTGCTGGCCACACGACATCACTTTCCATATTTTGTAGCCAATTTTGCCTTTAGAATTCCTCTTATTATATAATTGTATGCACGACTCCAAATTGTTTTTGCATCATGAAATCCATTTGAAATAGCTGTTCATGACAATAAGTTGTCGATTAAAGAGAGTTAAAAAGTAGAAAAGTCACTGCAACTATTAGCATGGGTGCACAAACAATAAGAAAAACTGGGTTCCAGAGAGTAAAATTGCAGGGAAAAAACATCCAAAGAATTTTGAGTAAAGTTACAATTTATACACATGGAGAAGAAAAAAATCAGGCAATATATGAAAATATATATGGATTACCTTTTTTGCTTGTAGCAACATCTATTGCTTGTTTCAACAAGGACATGCCGACTTCATTTACATGCTGTAAAGAAGACGACTTGTACTAAGAAACTGAAACTTGTTTAAAACTACAATGCAGTAAAACATAAATGCATAATGAGTTGGGAAATACCTCCTGGAATATTTTAGATACTGGAGTCAGGCCATCATTAATCCTAGAGAATAGACTAAACATCCTTGAAAGATCTTCAACCTGCAGTAACAAGCATATCATAAAAATTTCTGTAAGAATATACCCTCGTCAAGTCCTGGCATATATACATGTGATTCTATTTATCAAACCTTTTCATCACAAAGCAACACTTTGCATCCAGAGTTCTGTTTCCTCAGAATTTGCTCTATATGCCTAGCCAGCAATTCTCCTTGCACATTCTGTAAGTATTTTTTTTTGTTACAACAGTGTAATAATGTCAGTTCCAAAGAAAGTTACTGCACTCAATTTTGGTTGGAAACACCATTCATGTAATAATAATAATCAGAAGTGAGAATGTATAGCCTGATACAAACCTCCATCAACCTCGGTTCAGTATTAGCATGCAAATACTGTGCAACTCGTTGCTTCTCTTTTTTGTAAACACTCCTCTGCCTATGTAATGGAAAACCAATCAGCAGGTGTCCTTATACTATGATGAAACGGAATTTTCAAGAGCACCTCAATTACCATGACCATGTATTCAGGGCAATTGTCCTCCAAATAAAACCAAATATTGGGCATTCTTAGAATAGGAATCAATTATAGCCTTCAGAAAGGCACCTTCTCAAGTCCTCATTGGGGCCTCAAAGTTTTGACCCAGAATCAGAATCAAGTTCAAATAGAAATCAAGAACATTCTTTACAAGCCACGATCTATAATCTGTCCCTCCCTATCCTCGTCAACCTGTCAAATTAATGAAGATCATTTCCGACAAATTAAATACTGTTATCAAAACCACCTCTAAAAAATGTGACAAAAAATTGGAAGACTAACCATGGCAATTGGAATGGTCACTGTTGCTTTATGGCTGTCAAAAACCTGTTCACAATATAATGAATTCAAACAATTGAAAGCAACTAACAAGCCTTGTTCAGACTAAAGGGATTATGAAATAAAAAATACCAAGTGGAACAAAAACCCTACCAAAGTTTTGAAGGGATCCCAGCCAACCATTTTGAATCTACATGAGTGACCTCCTCATACCTTGAATAAAGTAGCAAAGTCGAAATACTAATAAAAAAAAGCCGCATCCACCTTACCATTAGCACCATGGTTTTTCCACCTGAACACCAGTTCTTTCAGCAGGAAATAAGAATAATAAAAGTGAAGGACACCTGCAGCACCTGCATGCTAAATCAAAAAGAAAAATTAAAAAATCAATGCCACACAGAAGATTTTAAATATAGCAAACAATCAAGATAAAACAACTCATTAACCATTAGACCATTCAACAATTATATAATCTACAAGGCCTTGTTTGGATGTTGAAAGACTCATCTCAATCCATATATTTTGCTGAGAAGGAATTTAGTAAAAGGGACTTCAATCCACTCCAAAAGAATGATTAATGCATATAGTCGACAACTTTCAAACAAGGCATAAGACGGAAAGATACACCATTGACTTCAGAATTGACTCTTTTAACCAAAAAAAAAAAAAAACAAAACAAAAAACAGAACTAGACCGATCTGAATTTCATGTATAACCAAATACATATGCATAAGAATACATTTTTGATTTAAAACCACAAATAGGCCAAAACTACTTTGGGGTTTCTAAACTCGAGACATAAAAAGTTATCACAGAAAACCTCCACAATCAGGCTTGGGCCTTTTTACATATATAATCAACAGATCCACTTCAAGAAAGGCATGTAATCCGAATGCACGCCATTGAAAATATTGAAACAAATCAGAAAAAAAAAAATATAGAAATCAAACCGTACGGTGGCAGATCTGTAATCTGTCCCCTCCCTGTATTGTCGTCAGCTGCTGCAAATCAAGGAATTCTTCTGACAAAGAAATATTGTTATCAAAACCACCGGCAAAAAAACACCACAAAAATTCAAAAGACTAACCAAGGCGATGAGAATCGGAACCAATGATCATTTTAATGTCAAAAACCTGTCAAAAAGGCGAGCCCCTAAAATTGAAACAGTCAGGCCAAACAAGCTTGTTCAGGATGAGCACCGAAAATAAAAAAAATCAATGCAACAAAGACCCTACGTTTTGAAGGAATCCCACTCAACCATTTTGAGGCGACATGAGGGTTCACCTCCGAGTAATGCGCTTGTAGCGGTTCGAGGTAGACCAAAATATGTGCCGAGCCACCTTACCTCGAGGGGGTTTTCCACCGTTGAACCATCATGCCGCGCCCAGCAGATTTGCCTTCGTTCTTGCCTTCGAGGACGGGGCGAGCAAGCACTCGATCAAAAGAGAAAAAGCGATTAATCGGCGACGGGATCAAGAAGAGGGTTTTGGGGTTTGGCAATCAAGATAAAACAAATCAATAACCGGAGACCGTGGGGTCAAAAATATAATTGAAAGAAACTCAATGGGGCATTTTCATTATTTTCATCTCAATCCATGCGTTCGCCACGAATTTATGGGAAGGCGGCGGCAATCCACGCAGTGACTACGGCGTCAAATGGCGTATAGTCCGGCAAGTTTCAAACAAGGCATAAGCGCGGTCTCGCGCGATACACCATTGGCCTCCGTTATTTGGGCAGCGGCGAAAAAAAAAAAACAAAACAAAACAAAAAAAAAACAGAACTAGACCGGCTGAATTTCATGTATAACCACTACATATGCACTAAGCCTACATTTTTAATTTAAAACCGGCGGCCTAGGCCAAAACAACTTTGGACGATCTAAACCTCGGTGCATAAAAAGCGGCGAACGCGAAAACATCAGCCCGTCGATAACTTTATTTTACATATATAATCGATGGAGCGACTAAGTGATGGCGCCGAATGCGGCCAATAAAATATATAAACCATGCGCCGGCAAAAAAAAGTGCGTCTCCGTACCACCGTGGCAGTGATGTAATCGTTCAAACCCTCCCCGGCTTGCGTCATCTGCGGCGAGTAGTCATACGGAGCCTTCTGGCCAATGGCGTGTCTATTGTCCACACGGCAGGCAAACACCACAATCAATTCAAAGCCGGCCCGCCTGATGTCCGGAACCATCTGATCATATCCGGCGGCCCCTGCGCACCTAAAACCAAACAGGCAGGCCAAACAACTATGGGATGAGCACCGAAAATCCAACGCAATGGGAAAGAAGTAAATTCTAGATTAATGTTAGTCGTGCGGATGAAGGTGGCCTGGTTCACCGGCGAATGTTCGTTTTCGAATCCACCATCATATTGCCCACCCCTCCAGGACTGGCTCAACTACGATCCATCATGCCGCGCCCGGCATGTTTTGGTTTTTCTTCCTTTTTTTAAGGATGAGGAGTATTCACTTACGTTTTCGAGGCCGGAGGATTGTGCGGCGACGGGATCAAGACGGGGTTTTGACAGGCAGACCGTGCCAGCAAATAAAAAGGACGGACCACGTGAAGGCAAAAACAAATTGAAACCAAACTCAATTTTCACTTTTTATTTTTTTAATATATACGTTTTTCAACGTAGCGCTCATTTTGTACCGAAAATACATAAGGCTTTATCAGAAAGACTTTTTTTTTCGTTTGTATAACTTCTTACTGGGTAGCGTGCCCGTGCGTTGCTACGGGATAACAAACCTGTTAAAATACAAAACACACAAGATCGCATGATAAGATAACAATATTATAAAAATTAAATATCAGCGTTAAAGTGACATTTAATCCAAAAGGCAAAGTTCGTGAAATTAAAGTGACATTTAATTCAAGAAATCGACGTTAAAATTCATGAAAGTAACACAATCACGGAGAGCGTGGCTTTAGAGGCTCGCTTTGTGAAGTCAAATGTCTTGCAACCACTACTTGTCATTCTCTTTATTACTAAGCACGTCCTTAGAAGCCAATGATTAAAAATCTACTATCAACACCTAAATTGTTTATTTTTAGATGCACCTTCAAACTAATACAATATACTCCCTCCATCCCAAAATAATTATCGTTCTCGCTTCTCGAGAAATTACTTTGATTAAATATAAATATATATTAAAAATTATTAATATTTATGTTATGTAATTAGCATCATTGGAATTACTTCTCGAGAAATTACTTCGAGGTAGGGGCGTGGCGAGCTGCCAGTGCTGGCACGGGTTGCTGCGCGTCTTGGGCGAATGGCAGGCGAGGTATGGGAATTTTTTAGCGAGGGAGACGGGATTCCTTTTATTTCTAACTATGGCAGCGGAGCACGGGATTTTTTTCCGATATTTATTCCTTCCTTTTCCTTTTTATTTCCAACAATGAAGGACGGGTGGATTTTTTTCCCGATATTTATTCCTTCCTTTTCCTTTTTATTTCCAACAATGACGGACGGGTGGAGGAGCAAGGTCCTGGATTTTTTTTTTTTTCTGGGAATTCCTTTTTCCTTCTTACCGCATGGACATGCAGTTGGAGGGGCAGGTGCGGGTTTTTTTTCTTCTTTCCTTCTTTCCTTCTTATCGCACCTGCATGTTAAACTAATTGCATGATTGTTTCCTTTCATGCATGATGAATTGGTGATTGGTTTGTTTCCTTGCATGCACCTTTTTTCCCTTCCTTCCGTGCCGTCAAGATCTCTGGAAGTTTCCTTTTCTATTGCGCGGGGTATCGTAAGCGTGGTTTGGGTGCGTGATTGGCGGCCTCGCATGGAGCGTGGTTTGGGTGCGTGATTGGCGGCCTCGCATGGAGCGTGGTTTGGGTGCGTGATTGGCGGCCTCGCATGGGCGATTTGTTTTCTTTTCTCGCTCCAGGTCGCATGGGTGGCGGATGGGCAGAACCAAGACAAATGTCGCACCAAAAAATTGTCTCCTCTTTATTCTTTTTATGTTGTACTCCAGGTCACATGGGTGGCAGATGGGCAGAACCAAGACAAATGTCGCACCAAAAAATTGTCTCCTCTTTATTCTTTTTATGTTGTAGAGATTAGGGACACTTTTTTAGCTTTGTTGTTACGTTTTTCCACGTAACCCTATCGATCCTAATTTGTACTAAAACGCATAGATTGTATTTTATTAAAACAACTTATTTTAATGATACTTTTCTTTTGAAACCCCTATAGGGTAGATTTGTTGGTCGGAGGATACACAGTGTGTGTTGAAAAAAATCTCCTCGTTTGTCATGCGCCAAAGCAAAGGTCTAAGTAGTCTCGTGGAAACTATGTTGGCCACTGTTTATGAGTGGGACAGGGTTAAGAGATTTTCTCGACATGCATGAGAAGTTCTTCTTAAGCACAATACTTGGAGTTGTCTTAACCTCCGTGGGTAGAGTTTTCTTTATTCCGACCACTCTACTAGGGCCAATATAGACTTGTAAGTAGTTAATTTCTTTAGAAACAACACCCCATGTGTAATCACCAACAGTGGCGGTTGGCCAGGAGTGGGGCAAGCGCCATGGACGCTACAATGTAAAATAACTGGAAATTACATGTAAAATTCAGCAAACAAGTCCTTATCACTAATGTACGCAAGCAGCCTTACCACCGGTAAGCTTTCAAGATGACAACATATGCTATGGAAACCAGCTTTTGTGTGCAAACTATGGAAACTCCAATCAAGGCCACGGGATCTCTAGATCCAAATCTAGGAGACAAAGGGGGGTTTTTTCACTTAAACCCCCACCGTAGGGTTTAAATATAACTCGTGCATATCCGGTGGGAGGGTTTAAAGGGTGCGATCCCGTGCATATCCATGTGCAGATCTTAATAGTTGTAAAAGGGTGTTAGCAGTACAAACACAACAAATTCATGGCTATACCTTCTCAAGGGTATTTTTTTTGACAACCACTCAAGGGTATCTTCAATTGCTTCATCACTAAACATTTGGGCATTGTGGGCCACTTCTTAAAGCATTTGGGTCTTTGGCTTTGGGCTAGCCCATGTACAACACATTTCAGAAGACAAAGACTTATGGACGGGGAGACGGATGGGCGCAACCGACCGCACGATGCCGCAACTAAACTGCACAAACGCCGCCGGGTCGCCGATCGAATCGCTTCTGCGCACTACCCACGCCTCACGCCGACGGTTTATCACCCGATCTCCAACGCCATCGCCTATTTTTTATTAGTTTCCCTGATTGGTAACGATTTTACGAAGCCCGATCCGCTCACGCCTCATGGGTCATGGCTCATGCAGGTGCCCACTGCCCAATTGCGTGTGCGTGTTGGAGGCCAATGGGGATGGAGGTGCCAATAACCATCGATGACGTCCGATTCCAGATACCCAAATTGGGGGGAAAAAATTAAAAGGTGAGAGTTAGTTTATGGAATCATTAAATCATACAATCTTTATTTGTCATGTTTGAAGAGTAGATGACTTTATTGGGTGCGTTGATTTTGGGAGTCTCGGAGTGAAAATGGTTGAACACATGATGTTTCCATCGGTTTATCGTCTAATTGAGCTAGCACGGCTCCTTCCTGTTGCAACATCGATGGAAAGAGTCTTTCAAGCCATGAAACATCCGAGGATGAATCTTCCTCCGACAGCTTTCGCCGCACTTAGTTCTTGCATGGTATGTTCATCAAATCGTGTACCTACCAATACCTAATATTTTCATACAAGTGCAACTTATGAGCTGATATAGTAATTTATGTCATTTATGTATATTCGATGATTATGTTTTTTTTTACAAATGAGTAGTGATAGGTTTCGCCATACACAGATTTTAATCCTAGCTCCGCCACTGATCACCAACAGGTTAAACAACTATTTAGTAGTCTTATGAACAAAAAAAGGTAAATTAAGATGAAACTAAAAAACCAAGGGCTGGGTTCCAAACTTTGCCCTGCCAAAGAATTGGCACGCCAACATTTTGGCTTGCAATTAGTTTCAACCAAAACTTACCAAACTCTCACATAAAGCTTGCCAAATCGATGACAAGTTTTTTTGCTCAAGTTTTGGCAAAGCAAATTTTGGAAGTAAACCAAGCAGGCCCCAAATGTCACATATTTTTATGGCTTTGTCTAGGCATTTTTCTTTCACAGTCTTGTGTATACTAAAACATATAAATTGGTCAGACCAGTTTACTCTAATCGCGTTCTTCCTCTGTTTGTACCAAATATGGCCTAATACATTTAGTAGTAGCCTCCAAGTGCTATAAAAAAGTTGTGAAGGATATAGAAACAAATATTTCTTTTAGGGTAGAAACTAGAAAGCCCTCAATTATTCTAGTATTTTCATTAATAATAATAGTGGAATATTGATAAGCACCGAACTGAATCTGGTATGAGGGTGGCCCAATTTCACGACATTAGATCTATGAACAAGATAACTTGCTGTAGAGCATGAACTAGTAGATTCCAGAGGAATCTCTTCACAAGTCCAGAAGAATAAGAAAGAACAAAGGGTTGAGTAAGGCACTTTCGGGCTATAATATCACTTGGATTATCAAATCGTCAAAAGTTGTTTAATAGCTTACACGCAAGGAGTATTTATACTAGGAATAGCCCTCCAAAATAGGTGTAAAAACAAAAAGAAAATGATTTGTTCGCTAGTGTGAAAGGGTCTCCACGAGAATTCAGGGTTGTTTCTGCGAAGCTGGTGGGCTTGTGCATTCTTCAGTGTTTTGGCAATAACTCCTTCTTGGAAAGTCTCAAATGACGTGCGTTTTAATGCATTGGAAAGCTAACTTGATAAGCTTTCATACCATGTGCCGCATGCATCACGAAATGTTGTAGATTAGTACAGTTTTGCACAAGAACTTATACATCAGGCATAATGTTGACTCTCTGACCAGCCGACACTTAAACAGGTCGGCCGCCATATTGGAATATCCAAACAGGTCGGCACTATTACATACTAGACTTCATAAGTTTCCAAATTGTCCTCTTGGGTCTTCATAGCTTTTGGGAATCAAAAGATATGACTGTTTCTTTTTTATGGTTGACACGCTGGATTGACACAAACGTAGCCCTTCCGTGTGATTTATCCTTGATGTGTTCCTGTCTTCCTCCATGGTGAACCTAAACAATAGCAATGCACACAAATTAGGTAGCATATAATTCTCGTTAATGTTATAATGCCTTTCACAATGTAGTGCATTCACCTTATGTTATATCCTTTTAGCTCGTCCAGGAGTGATCATTCCAAATAGGTTTCTATTGATTGATGTAGTGGTAGGAGAGGTCGCTGGTGAGGTCAGAGAGGTCGCTGAAGTGGTCTGAGAGGTTGTCGTGGTGGTCGACGAGGTCACCGAGGTTGGCGTGGTCATATCAAATATGCACTGTCTCTCTCACAAAGGGCAACTGAGGTGGCAATATTCCAACTTCGCTTTTAGAACATCCTCTGCCCCTACCAACCCTCTTACCATTGGTAGAGGCTAGTTGAATCTGTCTTGGATGGCGGGAGAGGGTCTCTACCCTTTCATTGGAGTGTGTGATGGTTTTCTCAATAAAAGAAAAAGATGGTTAGCATTGCGCATCATGGGGCAGTAGGTAGTTCCGGTACCCCATGACAGGATTTAGTGCTCCCATGGCTGGATCTAGAACATTGAGGTCGTCATACCGAGGACCACACATCGTCAGATTTGGTGACCACATAGATATGGTCTTCAACTACTACATAAAAGGTGTCACCGTCTGTTTGAAACCCCATCGCCGTTAGTTTTGGTCCTCCGCGATGTAATATCGACGGTGATGGTCAATGGTCATGGTCATCACTATCGGTATGGAGGTTGATTTAACAACTGTGTGATGAAGGCATGGCCACTATTGGGTCATAGATTGATCCGGCATTGATGATCTTATAACTGCTATTGGTTTATAGCATGATCCCATGGTGATGAGCTTTTGGTCATCGTCGGTCAGATTTGCACAACAGCGGTGAGTGTTTGGTCACCAGTGGTCAGTGGTGCAGTCCATTGGTGATCAGTGGTCCAATCTAGTCTTGACGAGCAATTGCTCAACGTTGGATCATGCATTAACATGATGGTGATCACTATTAGATCACCACCAACAGTTTGAGCCTTCGTTGATGGACCTTCACCCGAAAAATACTACATCCAGCTATGATATCGTGTTTTTTCACAATATATATTGGGATGAAGCTTAATAGCCTAATGAACGAACCATACAATTATGATCATTGAATCCATATGTCATATTCGGGAACAAGTTTAAGGTTTACAATAACAATCCACACTAACATAGAATGTGAGGAAAGACATGTCTGCTATGAACTAATGTACTACCCAAGCTGCCCCTTGCTTACATCATAATGAACTAATCTTAATGTACGGACATACATATAATGAAATGAGGTAGTTGCTTCACCAAACAACTCTCTGGTATGTGCCTCTAGCGGCTACAACACAAAGTGCATATAATTAGTTCCAAATTGAATTGAAGCATTTTTTTATGAAAAATTGAAGCATTTCAATAAAAGTGTTTTGATCTTGTCCGAGTTCTTAGAGAATGTTGGTCATAAGGACTACATATGTAAGATTCCCATGTGCACCAATGTGAAGAGTGAATATAATTATATCCAAATTCAATTGAACGTCATGAACTAAAGTGATTTGCTTGTTGTATTACCTCGCCAATGTTGGTCATAAACAAGATATAGGTATAGATATAGGTATAGGTTGTCCATGGGTATTAGGGACAACTGAGTCCAATTAGATCCAAATAGAATGGAAGGATGTGTACTGAAGTTGCTTCTTCAATTACCTCGGCGAGCAAATATTGCTCATAGACAAGGACCAGATATGATTCCCCTTGTCATTGCCCTCTTGTGAGCATTAGCTTATGCTCTAACAGATGGTGTTTAAGCAAAGATGCAGTTTTATTTTGATAGTGTATGTCATATGTCAAAAAAAAAAAAAATGTGATTATACTCATGGATGAAACTAAAACTACCTAGGCTTTTTGGGGCACCAGCCACCTATTTTACTTAATACTGGACTTATAGGCCCTAATATCTATACAAGAATCAGATCTGCAAGTGCAACCTGAATGCGCTGCTTACCTTAATTAATGCTCATAATTGAATCCAATGAGCAGCTTACCCACAGAACAAACAAAAGATTTCAAAAGTCCTATCTTTAAATTTCTGATAGAATACCCCCAACCAACCTCTGATAGAATACCTTTCTCTGTAGATCTATTTCTAGGGCAGTATGGTTCTGTGTGAATCTATCACTACATCACACTTTTAGGTATATCTATTTTTGTACTAGTAACTTATCTATTTCCACATGTGACATGACACATTTCAAGAGTTGCAAGCTTTAACCTCTTTAATTTTGGACTTTGTATGTGTTATTTTCATTTTTTCTGTTTTCTAGAAGTGTGTGCTAAATGTAACAAATTTACATTAACATTACATTTGAGGGATCCTAAGAGTATATTAACATTACATTAACATTATATTAACATTTACATTACCATTACATTAACATTTACATTAACATTACATTTGAGGGATCCTCAAAGCAAACAACCATGAAGACATCAAGTCAAGTACATAAGCAAACAACCATAAAGTTATTGAAATCACTCAAACCGCTAACAATTGGGTTGGGATGATCAATTTGCCAATAGCACTATAATAGCGCACTATGACGCTATTTGAGCTTAGCGGCGCTATGACGCTATTTGAGCTTAGCGGCGCTAGCGCCAATAGCGCCAAAAAGTGCAATTGCGTAGCGCGAGCTTCTCTATTGGCGCTATAGCGCGCTATTTAAATCATGAGTATATATAGCACTCAAACATACTAGTATTGTCTCCTAGCCGTCGATTCTCTCCATAGTTCAACTTCTAAAAAATGCTTATGTTGTCAAAAAGCAGGGCACCAACCAAACGAATAGGACCTAAAACTGCTTTTTCAGAAACATCTGCTTTTGCATACTACAATTTCCACAACACATAACTTATAGTTTTTTTAGAACATTGTACGCTCACACACATACTCACCCCTATGAACACACATGCGCAAACTCTACCCAACTTACTTACCTACTATGTCTTACAGCTGTTTCATAGTTGTTCCAACCAAATAGATTGTAACTCTTTTCATGGCGCATAATTTAAAACTTTTCTACGGCTCAGCTCACACCAAACTGCCATGGGCCTAAATTCTGTCATCCAATTCATTCTCGACTCTTCGTACTATACAGAGTGCAGACAAGGTATTTGAAACAATTAGAGGCCATGTGTTTGACCGTTACAACAGCATATCGGGCAAACTGTACAAGAACACGATTCACAACAAATACAACATACATTGACATCTTCCATCCAGATCAAGATGGTGTGCTAACAATTCGCGACTACATATCTCGATTTATCTAATAACTGAATGAAATGAAACAAGGCTATATCCAATGGTGAAAATACAACAAATGGTACAGGATCTGATAGATGATGCTACAACTTGCATCGTGGCTCGCATGCCCTGGATGCATTCCCATCCATGAATCTTTATCCCTGTTGTCTTTTTATCGACAGGCCAACCACCTGGCAACCTGGATGTGCAGCGGAGAAATGCCCAGGATGACCACAAGAGTTATAAACATTGCTGATAAACCATGGCAGCACCGTAGGACAAACAAATCAGTCTGGGGTTGGTTCACAGACAGCTGATTGATCAAGCCAAGTATCTGTACAGATTCGGGTTATCTTTATCCCTTTCCAAATAATCCCTTGTGATAAGATCCTCAATCCGCTTCTTTATTGCCTTGAAGTCCGGCTACAGAGAAATGAATGGCAAGTCATTACAAGAAAATCGAATGAACAAGCAACTCAATTCATAAATACTCCATTAACCACATACAAACTGTACTGCACAAAGCAGAAAGATGATGAGGATAGGCATGAGTAGTAAGCCATACATGGCGCTGGGTGCCAAGATGATTTATGGTATGTAATCAAAGATAACCCAGGTAAGCGAATGCAATATCACAACTAGAAACTAAACTTGCAACAGGTCTTTGGGGGAAGAACAAAATTCACAGCCCCCAGAGCTGATTGAACCGAGCACTAGATAAGGCAAGGGACGTTTCACTGCTAATATCTTAATCTTAAACTACATAGTTGAACAAATCATCCATACCTTGAACATGCGACCAAGCTGTTCCACACATTCCATTACAAGCTGTTGATGGCCCAAAACTTTCCGGCTCTTCATAATGCGGACAATGGATGCATCAATTGCATATCTACGATCCTTGTCAACATCTTCAACTACTTTCTTCTTCTCATCAACTGGAGGAAGAGGTATCTAAATTGGCATGAAACAACAACATAAACAACAAAATTAGGAAAGTGAATTGCCCAATTGAGAAATCCAAAGAAGATACCTTTATTCTTCGCATCTTGTCAGTAAATTTTGAATTATACTCAAAGACATCATTTGGTGCTATAGATCTGTTATTTGGTTCTTTGTTAAGAATCTTGTACTTTGCACAAGAAAGTGAATGGAGAAGCCGAACAACATCATCATCTGAGAGATTTAGTTGTGTCACAATCTCAGAATAGCTAAGCCTGTCAGCCCCATTAAATAATAGCAACAGGGCAGCCTACCAACATAAGATGAACACATATCAGAGAACATCTAACACATGCCGCAAATCCTCACTGAAATGCAGTCAGAATACCTGATAAGTTGTAACAATGAGCTCAATAGTTTTGGCCTCAAACTTAGCACTGATATTACAGGTTCCAAGAGAATATATCCAGGTAAGCTTCCTGTGCTTTGTTCTTGTTTCAGAAAACTCTTTGAAAACCTCTACACATTTCACCTGAAGAAAATGAGAATGCAAATAATTATCCTACGCAGACTAGGTATCAGCAATAAATACTTGAGAAAGTAAGGCAAGCCATATGTAGCTTTAAATTATCGATCAAGTTTGGTAAGCAGTCAAGCACTATGACAGGCCTTCAGTAAACATGAAGGGGAAAATTTTACCATTTCAGAAGGCAGATTTATATCAAAAGATTTGTAGCTCGGCCAAAATCCTGTTGTCAGAACAGTAACAGCTAAGTCTATTCCAGGATTCAACTCCGGATGGCTGCTTATGAACTCTTCAAATTTTGTTTGATGATCTCTTGCAACAGTGAGATCAGTAACCATGCCCTCCATTTTCGAAGTGAATTGCCCTCCGCACTGTTGTTTTAATTTGGTAAGGATGCTTCTTTCATGGTCATCATTAGCACTCTTGTCAAAAAGCAATCTCCTCGCAAGCTTCTTCCTGCAAATTAGTACCATGAGTCAAGGAATGAATATTCCAATAATCCTGAAGCTACCATTAAGATTACTATACAAAATAACTGGAAATTACCTGTAAAATTCAGCAAACAAGTCCTTATCACTAATGTACGCAAGCAGCCTTACCACCTGGTAAGTGGTAAGTGCACAATTTCAAGATTAGGGTCCTAGATCTTAATAGTTGTAAAAGGGTGTTAGTAGCACAAATACAAACACAGCAAATTGATGGCTATACCTTCTCAAGGGTATCTTCAATTGCTTCATCACTAAGCTTTTCACTGCCACCTTTCTTTAATATATTGTCACAAAAGGTGGCTAGCAATTCAGCACTTGAACTACCAGAAACACCTTTGTTGCAGAAAACCTCAAAAGCCTCTTTAAGGGCCTGTCCAAACAAACCGCAAAAATAGGAGACAAGATTTCAATATCACGGTCAAAAGAATCGAGCAAATTAACAGTTTCAGATAAGTACAAGTTTACAGACCTTATGAAAGAGCGTGTGACCCTGGAAGCACTCTGTAACATATGCTACATACTTGTCATGAAGCTCAATAATTTTTCGGACAAAAATCTAAAATCAAGAAAAGCTTAGTAGGTAACAGACAAAAAAATTTGAAGCCAACAGCAATATTATATCAAGACACCAACCTGTTCTTGTAAACCAACCACGTCCTTCTTCTCTGGCTGTAATACAATGGATAATCTTAGATAACACTCAAGACAGAGATATTTTTTCTCGAACGTGCAGGAGAGTTGTGTATCATTTCATTAAAGGAAAACATACGATGACAAAACCCTATACATAACATCAGAACTCAGGACACTCACACCAAACTAGACCGGGGCAGAGCATGGCGTGTCATGGCGCGTTGTGGATGGCCTCATCCTCCGTGACGCCCGTGTCTTCATCCCGATGGCCTCCACCGTCCTACCCACGGCGCTAAAGCTCACCCACTCCACAGGCACCAACGCATCCAAAAGACGCTACACCGCCTCCACGCTGACTTCATCATCGAGCCACGTACTCGTCCGCGACTTCGTGCGTTCGTGTGCATTGTGCCAGCAGAACAAGGTGTAATCTCTCCAAGACGTTGGGCTGCTGTAGCCGCTGTAGGTGCCCTCACAGGTGTGGTTTTCACTCAACTTTAATGAAGGTCTTCCCCGCATCCAAGGCAAGAGTGTCACTCTGACCTTGGTGGCATCAAGCTCCGCCACAGCACGGCCTTCCACCCCCAAACGGACGGTCAGTCGGAGGCGATCAACAAGACCATCGCAATGTATCTCCACTGCATCACCAGCGATCGCCCCGCGTGTGGCTTGACTGGGCAGAGTACTGCTACAACACGTCCTATCACTCCGCCCTGCGCACGTCACCGTTCCATGTAGTCTACGGCTGTCCTACGCCGGCCTTGCTTCCCTACACTGCAGTTACGGCCAACACCGACACTGTGCACAGCCTGGTGCAGGACTACGACGCGTTCCTCGAAAAGGCTATAGGTAGATGGATTAGCATAGAGACCCCGGATAGCCGCCGTTCCTCGGGGACTATCTTAGGGTTTCGTCTGGCTTGATTACAATCAATACTGGAGTCTCTCTTATATAGAGATGACTAACTTGGCTCGTAAGTAATATCCTAACCAAATCAATCTATCTTATTCCTTTCCTAACTTATCTCTTTCCTAATTAATCCTAGGCGGGTACTGTTTACTCGCTATAGTACCGCGTGGGGCCCCTAGGTCGGCTCCACCTGCCATAACAGTTCACATGGGCCTCCTTCAAGCACATGAGTATACAAAGCGCTACTACGATGGTCACCATTGTGTTCTTGAGTTTGCTTCCGGTCGATTAGGAGTTTGTTTCCTTCAAGCGGCGCCATAGTTGTTAGCAGGATCCGATGGATTAGGAGTTTGTTTCCATATCCCTTTTGATTCAAGAGAAGTTTGTTAGGCCTTTGTTATAAATTTGGAACCAGTTTTGTTAAAAAAGATCAGCCAGATATTAGAGTTAATCTCTGCTATCTGGTGCTCTAGCTCGCGTTCTCCCTCGGTAGACCTCAGCGCCGAGCAAGGTGCCACCAGGCGTTCAAGCCTCGGCCGTTCACCTCCCACTCATATCCCCTACGCAACAATCCAAGTTCCAACAACAACTTTGGATCAGACCACATGTGCATCTAACTCTTAAAAAGAACTAGCAAAAGGAACATATGGAATAAAGCTCAAGCACAAAATATATTGGAATCTCACTATTTACGCATGATAAAAAAAATGGACCGATATAGTTTACGTATGATATGTAGTATAGACCTTCCAGCATGAGTCAAATATGAACTGTTAAGGTTTGATGCAAAAGCATGATATGAACATGCTGCACCTTTTTGATGCAACAGGAAAAAAAAAAAAAAACAAAGGAAGCACAAAAACAACTATTGAATGTGGAAAGCAAAAATGCTGCACCTTTTTGTTACTAGCAGCATCTTCTGCTTGCTTTACTAAAGCTGTGCCCTCATTAGTAACATGCTGAAGAGAAATACAGTCAGATTAAGCATCAAACATATTTACAAAGAAAAGGTACATGTTTGAAGCAAAAGATACCTGCTTAAATATCTGAGAAACAGGTTCTAGGCCACGAGTTATTCTGGAAAAGAGCCTATACATCCTAGACAGATCCTCAACCTGCAGTTAGATTGCACAAAAATGATGTCAAGAAATTTCTTACAACATAAATATGTTGGTAACGAAGAGTCGAAGATAGATCTCCCATTGAACCTTGTCATCACGAAGTAGAGCATGACATCCAGAATGCTCCTTCTCCAAGAGTTGGCTAGCGTACTGAGTTAGCAGTTCATGCTGCACTTTCTGCCAAAACCAAAGCATGATGAATTGTGTCATGCAGGGAAAGATATTGTGACTAGTGTTCTACCAGGAATCCTATGGAACTTCAAATTACAACAATAAAATATGGCTTTCCATTAACCTCAAGTAGCTTCTGCTCACTGCTAGAATGCAAATAGTGAGAAACTTCGTTCCTTTTCCCTTTTCAGGCATTCTTCAGCCTGATGAAAGAAACATCCATCAGAATATGCTCACCCACAGATAAAAATGTTTCAAAAGCTTGCTTAAGTTGAAGATACCTTTAGCATGTAATCCGGACAAGAATCCTCAAGGATCCAGGATTGGGCTTTGATAGAGTAGTAATCAGCAGTATCTTTAAGCAAGAAATCTTCAAAATCATTTTCATAGCACTCCATATTACCCAAACCAATTTCAACAAATATATCGAGGACATTCTTCAATAGTGCCCTATCTATCTGTTCACCCTCACGTTCTCGGTCAATCTGTTGAAGAAAGAAATTTCCATAACCAATCAGACATAACAAATTAAGTCATACGAAAAGATGCAAATAAAAAACTAACCAAAGATATGACAGCACTTTTTACTTTTCCTTTGATCTCTTGATATACCTGTTACCAGAAGTGAAAATATTAAAATACAAAAACATTACAGTGACAAGAAACACCGTAGCTCAATTTAATAAAAAGAACAAGATTAATCCGAATTAAATAGTTCTGTTACCAAGTCTCTGAAACAACTAAGCCCAACTTCTCTAAGTGGTGGCAGTGATCTTCGGGAAATGAAGTAACGATCAAGATAATGGAAGAAGCGTGACAGCCACCGAACCATTACTTTATGGTTTGACCACCTTTTTACAAGCTCTCTCAACATAAACTCGTCATGCTTCTCCCTAAGTGAAGGTAAGACCTGCATAAAATTGGATCCATGTTACTGGTTTAATGAACAAGGTCAAGTGCAAATACAGAGAAAGATGAATGAGGTTAAATCATGCAGGAGATTAGTTTTAGTAAGATTAACATTTCCTCTGACCAAAGTTTTTTAAAAAAGGATGTTCAGTCAAAAGGAGAAAAGGGAAAAGGTTTGTATATCAAAATACATTTTTCTCATACAGATTAAAGATTTACTAATGACAATTTGAATTGCTCGATCAAGATTCAAATGCTCTTCACAGAACCAACACTTCAGTACTTCATTATATTAATTCAATGTTTTCTTAGAATCAAGATGCACTCATTTCCAACAATAATTGAAGATTATCTTCACGAATGAAAGAAACATAGGGCAATAAGTTATCTGAATCGGACCACTAGAAAGGTCTTCAATGTAAGTATTCCTTGCCTTCAGCATGATTACAATTAGATAAATTATTGATTAGCATGTACATTTTCATGCAGTGGCAACCTTGAAATTTATTACGTATAACTTACCAAAAACGGGGGTATACAAAACAGGGGTGTCTAAAACTAAGAGAATGCAACAACATTGTATTTTATTACATATTACTTACCAAAAAGAAAGCACAATAAAAAAAAGTTAATACAAGCCCATAGTTAAATTCTAATAAAGAAACAAAAACATACAATCAACAAAGCCATCAATTTGTTAAATAAATGGAATATGCAGGAGAGCTGCATATCATTGCATTAAGGAAGAATATATCAATTTGTTAAATGTATCCAGTAGAACGCATTTCATCGCTACTAGTCCTCCATTGAAAGAATATATGACACCTTGAACTTAGTAGGGTCTCCAATAGGCATATAGGCAACTATGACCATAAATTTCATGGTTATGTAACATGTTAGTGTGAAGGAGTAAAAAAGATTACATTATTACTAGTGATGACTATAACATTCAAGTACTCAACAAATCTATTAGTATTTACTAGTGATGGCTGCTTCGGTAACCCTTCCAATGGGGGAAAAGTGCACAAAGCCCAGAGCCTCTTAAAGAGGGTACCTATGTAATTTCATCGTATTAGTAATAAAACACAGTCTTGGAATGAAAGTTTAAGCCAACTCATTCCTTCTCTACTATGAATGCTTTCACAAAAAGATATCAGCGGAAGTACAGAAAAAAAAAGGGTTGTATTGGAGGGGAGTATGATTACAGCACCCAAGAGCATACACGCCTTTTTGGGCATGATATGAGTGGCTCATGATTCTGTGTGCCTGTAAGAATGATGGATGCTTTGAAGGAAATCTAAATACTGCTAGAAGCTGGCCTTCATGCAATGAAGCAGGTTGACATGTCCATATGCTTCCTTTCCCTGGACTGAACAATCCATAGCTGCCACAGCAATGGTATTTTCTATGCTCTTGCAAAGATGACAATGACATCCTTCACACTGCTCAACAGTTTGATTTGACTATATGCCCAACTTTTTTCATAGAATGAAGACTCCAATATGCCCATCTCATATGCTCAACTTTTCAAGGAAGTTTGTCTACTCAAATTCTAAAACATCATATGTTTCTAAATGGTGAGGGTACAATGATTGACATCTATCACATTGAAATCAACTACACAGCGATGGTACACAGTCCGCGCATGCATGAATCCAACAGAAGACCTAGGTCACAATACTGTCATGGTCAAAAGGAAACTTCCCAACCTTAGCCAATGCCAGATTGTTTTTCCCAACACTACAAAATGACACCCCCTGTTGCAATGCAAATATGTGTTGCTAAAAGTTTAGATATACGTTGGCAGGGTCTATACCAACGCATCTTGTATGCGTTGCCTAAAGTGGCGTTGCAAGGATCTATTGCAACACTTATTTATGTGTTGGTAACTTGTGGTAATAACCGTTGCAAAGTTGCAACGCATAATGTTTGATCATGGCAACACTTATATGTGTTTGTATAGACCATACATGAATAGCCTCTATGGTTTCTTGGAACGTATAGATTTAGTCTATTGCAACACCTATATGCGTTGTAAGTAATAAACCATTCATTCATTAATATTATATAATTATTTATTTTGAGACAAAAATAGAGATAGTCATCTACAATTTAATAAAAAAATGCAATACCATCCAACACAGAAATAAGCACACTGAGCCATATATATATTATAAATAATTTGTCGCATTACAAAATACCATCCAAATTCATTACACAATTTTTTGTACAAAGCACATGTTCCTATGTGAGCAAATATGAAACATATAAAGGATCCCTCTTAGCATGCCAGCAATCCTCTTCTCCTTCCTTCAGTTTAGTCCAGCATCGACCTGCTCTGTACATAGATTTGGAAGGATTTGCAACGCAGCTACCTGGAGAAGCAGCTGACGATAATTTGTTTGGGTCGTCGAAAGCGGGAGCAGGTCACGGTCCTCGAAGAGCCGAGAGAGGCAACGGCGGGGTGAGCCAGGAGGAGGAGTTGACCGCAGCAGCGGCGGAGCTGCGGAATGCGGAGACGGAGGAGAAGAGGAAAGGTATGGAGTCAAGCTGCGATAACTGGCGGGATCCACAATCCAAGGGCGGTTTTCCTAGGCCATTTTCACACGGTCCTCTTCACCTAGTCTCTATGAGCGGTGGGCCACTGTTAGGCTTCTCAATAATTAACGTGAGTTGTGAGAGAAATCTGATTAACTGTGCGGGAGAATAAACGTATCAAATAAAAAAAAAATGAGGGAAACAATGGCGGGAGAAATTTACTAAGCCGAATATATTATATGTCTTGTAAAAGATGGCGGGAGCTAAAAAAAAAGTGCAAAGAAAAAGAGATTCTGAGTTTAAAATAAAATATGGTTATTAATGCTAGATTCAAATTAAATGAGTATTTGGGATTGTAAGTGGATTCAAATTTAAAAGTTATCAATTACAAAGTTTTATAACTTTTTGAGATCTACAACTTTGCTTTTGGTTAATTACTCATCCGAGGTCGCATTTAAAAAATTGAATTTCAAATGTGAGGAATTCAGCCATAATTTAATTAGATAAATAATTTCAAATGAAAATGTTGTTAAAAACAAAGTTTCTCAACTTTCTGAGATCTACAATTTTTGTTTTGGTCATTTCTCTATCTGAGCTTTCTTGAAAAATCGAATTTGAAATGTGAGAATTCAAATGTAATCTGGTTGGTTACACGATTTCAAATGAAACAATTGTCAACTACGATGTGGCATAACTTTTTGACTTTTTTTCAAAATTTCTAAGTAATTTGCAAAATTCAAAGTAATTTGCAAAATTCAAATGGTGAATGATTTGCTACAGTGAAAACCCTAGTTCCCTCTCTGCTCACGCCCTGTCCATCCCCTTCAGCCACCTGTCCATCCCCTCCATTGCCTATAAAAGCCGGTGACCGTCGTCGTTTCTTCGTTTTTCCGAACCCGCCGCCGTCGGAACCGATTCCCTCCGCCGCTCTCGCTCGTTGTCGACGTAGCCTAGCCCGCCGTCTAGACTTGTTAGCAGCATCGCAACACCCATACTCAGCTCCACAACTAGGCCGCAAGTCCTTTCATCGCCCGTAGCACGCCACGAGCTCATCTTTCCCGGTGACGTCTGGTGCGCCGCCGCAGAGCTTCGCCGACGATTTCTCCCTCTCTGGTGAGCCTCCGGTTGCTTTTCTTCGCGTGTTAGCTTCTCGTTGACACCTTAGTCACGCCCGACTTGCCCCTTTGTCCAGTCGAGGCTCGAAGCTGCCGGAACGCCGTCGTGCCGCCACCACCCGCTGTTGCTGCCGTCGACCCCTCTCCGGTCCTCCTAGTTTTTTGTGCACCCTATGAGAAGGTTCTGAATAGAAAATGGCAATGTCCTACTTCAAAACACAAATATATGTGTAGCCTAATGGTAGAAAAGAGTTTAGTGTGTTGGGATCATGGGTTCAAATCCTAGTGAAGAATATTTTTGTTTTTTTATTTTAGAAATCAAATCTTGAAAGGCGTGTTTGTTTTGTTAATTACAAATCAAATCTTGATAGATTTGATAGGCTTTTTTGTTTACTAGAAATTGCACCTAAGTTGGTGAGTTTTGTTTTTTTTTAATTTTAGAAATCGTTCCTAAGCTGCGTAGCACCTGTAGCCATTTGATTTCAATCTTGTACCTTCATAGTGTTAATATTTTTATTGTGAGTTCTCAAATGTATTTTTTTTTTTTTTTTTTAGAAAAAAAGGTTTCCCCTGCTTTATTTGAAAAGCAACCATACATCATCTAGATTTAGAGTGCACAAAATGCAGAGTTTTTGGGCTCGGCTGTTAAGACTGCTAATTCAGCCTTGTTCTGGATAATAGGAGCGAAGGGCTATTTCTGGGTCCGGCCATATACTCTTATATAAGTAAATGTTTAGTGAGATAATAAGCACAAATGGTTTGCTGTTTAATTGGTTGTTGGGTTGCATGTTTCTTACCTTTATTATATACAGGAGGTCTCAAGTTCGAACCTGTGGTCCTCCTTTTTTTTTTCACTTATATTATATATTAATTGACAGCACCTGTGTACGATGACTTTGATGCGAAAACCTACAACACCTGTGTACGACGACTTTGATGCGAAGAAAACTAAGTCCCACAAACAGAACCTGCGCATCAAAGGAGGGCTTGACTTTTGATGCGAAGAAAACTAAGTCCCACAAACAGAACCTGCGCATCAAAGGAGGGCTTGCTGTAAACGTTGCTAGCTCGGTTTCATGAACGTTGCTTGCAACAAATAAATTAAGCGTTGCCACCTATTCGTTGCAAAATAGGGGTTTCTCTTGTAGTGCAAGCAATTATGCCCTCTACAGTTCTATTCTTGATTTTCAATGGATCAGGATTCTTGTTCCAGGCATCGAGTCCCTCTGTATCTATATAGCTCTGCAATGTGTGATGTCTATCCATCCACTGCTTTCTGTGCAACAAGCAAGAAGCAGCATTTCCATGAATGTCTTTGGACTGGGCTGAACTCAACAACCACACTAATCTAGCAAATCGGAGGCAAGAACCGAGCGAGTTCACCAGATAATCATTACAAAGAGACTCTCACCATGGATGTGATGTATTCCTCGAATGATTCGCGGTACTTCTCGTAGAGCTGCTGGGAGTAGTCATGCGGCGGCTTCTGCGTGCACATGTTGTAAATTGTCCTGCGGCATCAGAACAGAGCCTTAGATTAGTAGATTAGCGAAGCAGCAGCTAAGCAAACAAAATCTGACTAGGAGGGTGTCGAAAAGACAGAGGGAAGAGGCGCGGCAGCATACGCACGTGTAGAGCATCATGTAGTCCTCTGAGCTGAACTGCGGCTCGGGCTTGCCCTCGAGGATGTTCTTGAGCTTAGTGATGCCCTTCTGCATGAACTCCCACCCCTGCTCCAGATCGATCGTCTTCCGCTCGTGAGTCGTCATAGCTCCCCCTCCGCAGCCGGCACGGCACGGCGCAGTAGGTGGGTACGAGGTTCCGCCGGAGAGGACAACCGGATCCACGGCAGGGGGGGCAACGCCGGGAGAGGTAGCTAACGAGCTGCTTCGCTGGCTTCGCGGCGTGGGCGGTGGCTTGGAGCGGAGAGGACCCGGATGAAGGGAGTTGCCTTTCTCCGAGGAAGCCTCCTTTTTTGCCTTTTTTATTATGTTCACTGTGCGGGAGAGCTTGGAGCTGAGCTCACATAGGTGACCCGCCGCAAAGTGGAAAAATGGACGGCTCAGCGTCTTGCCTTTTTATTATGTTCACTGTTTTTGCTGAGAATCAAAACATTTTCTGACAACAAATTTAATAATACCCCCGCCGTTCAAAGTTTGGTTCACGTTGTTACAGGATGGTAGTCCTCTCTCTCCTCTCATTTTTTTTGAGATTGGATCCACGGGACCTCGCCTCGACGGCGGCGTCATCTCCCTCTTCTGGAAAATCGTGTGTATTAGTTTTACTAATTTTTTAATAATATAAATTTTATAATGGCATTGGTGGGTAATTTATATCGCGTATAGAGGGTTACTCCATGATGTTTTTGTAATGGCAAAAGTGGGTAATTTTTTAGAAAATAAAAATAGATCAATGGCTATTATTGTTGGAGGCTTGTGGATTGATGGCCGCCCCTGTTTCTAATTAATGTGAGAATTTTTAGCCTGTCGGCGACGAGGGGTAGTACATACATAAAGCGCCGTTGGATCCTGTAAGTGGACACGTGTAGCACATCTGGAGCAGGGATGCACAGCTCGTCGTCTGCTTCCGGTCTCCATCAGATTTTCTTCCCCTCGCTTGCCTGTCGGCGACGAGGGCGTTCGCTTCGTCTGGCAGCTGCCGCTGCCCACCTCCCGGCCTTGGGCATCAGCGGCGGCCTGTTTATTCGCTGGCCCAAGTGGCCTGGTTATTCGCCGGCGTCCACTTGCAATCCACCATTGGAACCGCTCACCACCTGCCGCTGCCCGCCGGCATTTTGTTCACCTTGCCGCCACCACAATCCCATCTTCTGCAATATAATTCCAAGGAAATTACGTCAGGTTTGCTAATGGACACTTACTGTTAGCTGGCAGAATAAAGCAATGATTCAATTTCTCGTTCCTCTCATTGTTGTAGTTCGTACCATGGCTTTCTTGTGTATACAGGAGCCCTGAAATAAGTTTTTTTTTTTCCTGTACAATCCGCCGTATTTGCGTATAAGGATGATCTTGCCATTGTCGTGTTGATTTTCCAAGAAGCCAGATATATCATATGTTGGAAAATAGTAAGGGTTCCCTGCACCTTCAACATAACTTAATCATGCCTGGCTAGTGCATGGCATTCATTCTCAGGTATTCAAGATTTCAGGTCTTCACATATTTAGTGCCAAAATTTCAATTCCATAGTACTTCAGCGTCTTGTTACATCCCCACACCTGTGCAACACTGATCAAAAGAAGTTATGTTAGCCTGTAGGTCCATTGATAGTTGATACAAATCATCATCAGTTTGAGGATAAATTTTAACCATTATTATGATTTATTTGTCAATGGCATTTCATATGAAAAGGTAATCTGATAATGTTTTTCTACTAAAGATATGGCAAATAAATGAAGCCTGCAATTGTTTGCTACCCACTGGTTTATCAATCTGAAGAGCACACATCTAGTTGGTGCATTGGACTTCATGTCATTGATGTTATTGTACTTCTACTAATAATGAATCCCCATGTTATAATGTAGATGATTTAATAAGCATAAAACATGGTCGAGTTATAAAATCAAACCTGGCTTTCAGGATAACAGCTCATTGGCTACGTGGATCTTGAGGAAATAAAAGCTCTAGTATCTTCTACGCCACTGAAATCATCTCATGACCATACTATCACCATGTCAGCTTTATCCATACTCTGGAGATGCTCCTGCAGCTTACTGCTGCATTTTTCAAACCTCAGCTCTCGAAGAGAAGTTGGCAGGCCCCCTCTTGGCAGCGACCGAATTCGTGGACAGGACTTCATCTCCAATTTCTTCAGAAAGGAATTTTCATACATTCCAGCAGGTAATGACTTGAGATATTTGCAGTCAATAATTACCAAATGTTCCAAGCGAGGTGGCAGGCCTCTCTCGGAAAATGAGGAAATAGTCGAACAGTTCATGAGCTCTAATTTCTTGAGGGATGTAAGCTGATGCAGTTCTGCTGGCAAGGAGAAGCCAAAATCACACTCAAAGAATTGTAACTCATTGAGAGACATGAGCTGTTGAAGTGCTTTCTCCTGCTCTGTTTCTAGTTTATTGGATAGGCCACGAAACTCTAATCTCCTAAGGTGATCAAGGTGTTTGCATATTGACAAAGTAAGCATTGAACTATCATTCGTGTGGATGAGTTCCACTGGAAACAGTAATTTGTTGCTTTCTCCCTCTCTTTGCAGCTCAATATCCCAAGCTCTCCAAAACCCATGGGTAAAGACTACCTCCATTTTTTTGAGATCAAC